>CAUYON010061181.1:0-23089 GCA_963573935.1 Arctocebus calabarensis
GCAATTTCTCTGTTATTATATGAAGACATTTGAATTCTGCATTTAGCAAGGTTTGCCTGTGCCCTTCTAAGATGCACCATAGGTGTGGCCCCACCAATTACCCTCCCTGCACCCCAACCTCCCCTCTCCCCTCCCTACCCTTGCCCCTTTCCCTATATTCTTGTGTTATAGTTGGGTTATACCATTCATACGACAGTTATAAATTAGCTTCATAGTAGGGATGAGTACATTGGATACTTTTTCTTCCATTCTTGAGAAACTTTGCTAAGAAGAATATGTTCCAGCTCCATTCATGTAAACATGGAAGAGGTAAAGGCTCCATCTTTCTTTAAGGCTGAGTAATATTCCATGGTATACATGTACCATGATTTATTTCTTGGGGAATTTTTAATGTTTTTCTAAACTCTAAAAGAACGAGCAGTCAAGAAATTGGGAAAATGAGAAAAGGTATTGCAATCATCTTGCAAGAATCAAAGCTTTGTGATAACCATACAGACATCAATGGTTCGCATCTACCAGTGTCAAATCAAAATCAAGAACAGGAAACACTGACAGGGTAAGAATAACCTTTCTGGGAACCAGGACATAGGAGAGAAATGGCTTAAGATCCAATCAGTCATCTTGCTCATAGCTGTTGCATCCTGTGACAAGTGTGCGTTCATGACTTTGCTGCTCATGGCAAATTATTCTTGGCAATAAAATAAATATTACTAAGTTGATATGTATGTGTACTTTATTCAAATCCCACCAGCGATGTTCTCAGAAATAACAAATTTGGGAAGCAAAATAACCCCTAAGTGGGTAATTTCAATATGGGATTCTGTGTTGTACTTTAGCTTTGCTAGGAGATCTGAATGTCACGTTTGTCAGATTATTTGAATAATACACAATAATGTTCACTGGCATTTTCCAGTGTTTGCTTATTTACCTTAGACTGTAGTTACTTGTAAAATCACCAAACTTAATATTTCTTATTTATTAAACCAGTTTTGTTAGATGCCCAGGGTAATGAATAAAGAGTAGGAAGATTATTGGAAGTCTTCTAAGAATAATGTATAATTTCAGTAATTGCTGAGAATTCCCAGGAATTTCAACTTCTCAGTTATTAATCCTGAAGACTAATATATTTGCAAACACCAATCCAAAGACATTTGATTGTGCGGCTAGAGACCATATTTCCCAGGCTCCTTTGCAGGTAGCTGTACCCATCTTATAAGTTCTGACCGGTGAGAAGTAAATAAAGTAAAATGCGCTCCTTTGGAATAATGTTTTTATGGGAAGTTTCTTGTCCTCCATTTTTCTCTTTCCCTATTCTCCCTGGCTTGGAAATCATGAAAAGTGAAAGTGAAATCTGGGACCAAGATCTGGAACCCACACTTTAAGGTCCAGAGAGCTGTTCCTCTTGCTTTGGGGAACACAACTGTCTACCTGTAGGATACAAATACATCCTATTTTAGTTAAACCTTGTACCTTGTGGTCTCTTTGTTATAGCAGCCAGTACTAACACATATGGGCGCACGCTTATGGTGTAATGCTACTTGAGAAATGATATACAATTTCATATACAAGCGTCTCAATCACTATCAAACATACAAAGAAAATGCCCAGGAAAAAATATGTCAAAAGCCTGGGAGCAAAAGGGAAGGAGAGAAGCCAAGTTGAACCTTTTTTTTGAGAAGAAATTAAGTTGTTTTGTCTATTAGTTATTAAACTAATGCTTATTGCACCCTGCTTATATTCCCTGTTTGTATGGCGTTTACAACAGTGAAAGCAAAAAGAAAAGTGTTTGTAAAAATTAACTGCCTGAATGATCTGAATGTATTCCCTTTTCATTGGGTCTGTCTGCAGAAACTGGAGAAATATTGGTGAGATTTGGGGGTTGGGATCATCTCACTTCCTTTGAGGGTTGGATTTCCAACATGCCTCCTAGGAGTGAGTGGTTTCACTGGGAGGTAGTGCACCCCTTCAGTCCTTCAAGAATAACAACTGGCAGGAGAAGCCCAAGGGCTCCTATTTCACAATCCTGGCTTTCTTCTGCAGAAGCCCCATCTAGCTTCCCTAGCCCCGGGATAAATAAAACTGGAAAATATCCCAACCCCATTAAGTTCTTGATGTCGAGGGAGTCCTCCTTACCTGAGAACACCTGGCTAGATTTTGGATTGCCATCTTGAGAAAATTAATAGCGTCTACTTGGTTTGGATTTGGGGGAAAAGCAAAGAAAGCTGACCATATCGATGAGTGGAAATTTGGCACTTGTCTTACATAGTAGCTTTAATTTTGCAGACATGTTAAAAAGCAAGAAAGTCCAGGGTTCTGTTCAGCAGAACTTATTAAATATTCTGCAAGAGCCTGTTTGAGCTGGCGAGAGGTGGTAAATTTTGCTGTCGAGTGATGCTTTGTGTTAACCAAAGACTTCATCCACCTATCTGTCCATCTACCTGCCTGGCTAACACAGCCAGCTCTGCCAACCCCTGCAGCGTCTTTCTGTCCACATACCTGTCAGAATCTATTTTTCACCAGGGGCTTCATTATATAAAATAGAGGATGAGTGTTCTTAGAGCCACTTTAAACAGCAGAATATAAAGAAGGAGAAGTCCATGTAATTAATCAAGCCCTTGGCATGAGGATTTAAATAGTGAGGGGACTAATTATGTGCCATAGGCACCGATACATTGCATTTGCCACATCATCAGGTCACAATAAAGAATGCCCCAGAGACACACATCTCACAGGATAGGAGGGAGACAGGCATTGCCTTGGAAAATTCTTTTCCTTCTCCTTCTCCATGAAGACCACTTAACCTTGCAAAACAGAGACTGCGGTTGTTTATCCACGATTAGCTCTTCCTTTCTTCCTTATTAACTGAACCAAGATTAAGAATGTGCCCAGATAAAAGAATGTATTTCCTAGTATCCCTTGAAATTAGAGGTGACCAATGAGATGCCAGTAGATGTGAATTGTCCTTGTCTCATTCTCCTTCTTCCTACCTGGAACATGGATGTGATGAATAGAGTACCAGCAGTGGTATTGTTACCACGAGGCAATCTTGGTGTGGAAATTTGTGAGTTTAAGACAGAAGAGCAGAAAGGTAGAACAATTCTGGGTCCCTTATGAAGAGACCATACTGCCATGGGTTTCAACCTCCAGACTTGGTGTTAGAGGGTAGAAAAATAAAGTTCTATTTAGTGCAACTGCTAACTCAGATGTCTATTACTAGCCCCAAGTCTAATAACGGATACAATATACACCCCATTTTGATCTCTCCTACAAGTCCTAGAGCCCCTAAAAAGTTAATTCATTAACTGAACCAGTCATTGATCCACTGACATTTTACTTACTCCCCATGACAGGCCAGCACTATGGTCCACATGGGGGGGAAAGGTGCTGTGCAAACTCCCTGACCCTGCAGGCACAGTCCCCCATCAGAATATGCTGCTGTCACACACTGAACTTGGAGTCTCTTCCAGAGCTGCCTTCCAAATGAGGAAGGGAGAACGGACAGCCCGCCTGGTCCATCCTGGCATCTCCTAGTCCCAGGCACAGTGCCTCGGCCTCAGGCACTCGACGTCTAGGGGCAGGGGGATAGCAGAGCTGAGCCTTCCGTCCAGCCCGGCTGTGTGAGCAACTGCCCACATGTGACAGTCACCGTACAAAGAGTGCCCAGCCCCCACTCAGTGGGCTCTGATGCTGCTAGTCTTTTCTCCAGCCATGCGCTTTGGGGCTCAGACTCCCGTTCCATCCCTGCCACTCTCTTCAGACAGGATGCAGAGGAAGATCCGGCTTCCTTTGACTTCTGCCTCTGCCTGTCTTGTGTGGCCTTGCTTTGGGCAGGCCCCAGTACCCTCAGGCAGTGAGCACACTTTGCATCCCCCAGCTTGGCCACAGGTATTCAGGCTGTGGCCCAGAGTAGGGTCATCCCTGAGGGTCAAGGGTTTTATCTGAGCGTAACCAGCAGGCCTCCCATGGCACATCCCTAGGGGCCATTTTTAACAATGGAATCGTGAGCCAAATATACCATTTGTCTCCTTTGGGCTCTCAGATGCACCTGTTCCCAGACCAGTCATGATCAAGGCCAATTGTCTTTCGGGCCCTTACTCCGGGCTGCTGGTGACCAGGGTGTCAGTCCTGCTGTCCTGGCCCCGACCAGCTCTATCCCTTTCCACCTCTTGGTCTTTGGATGAATTACTTAATCATTTTAAGTGTCAGTTTTCTTACCTATAAAATAACAACCTTACAGAGTTGTTACAAGGATTAAATGAGTCAGTGAATAAAAGCCCTTAGCCCTGGGCCCAGAACATGCTGAGCATTTGATAAATGTAATTGTCATCAGTGTTAAATCGGGTGTAACCTGTTATTATAACTGTCTCATAAATTGGTGGACATTACACATAGTTAAAGCTCTGACACTGACAAAGAATAAAGAATCCCAGTTAGATTTTAGGGGGAGGGGTAACTTTTTAAAGCGACCCTTTCACTTATTTTTCTGAATCCTCTGTTCTGTCTCCCATTCTTCTGTCTAGTGATACTATTTGTCCTTTAGGTCATAAGGATACAACCCAATCCCCATCTAAGCTTGAAAGTATCTTCATCCCTTACTACCCAACTGGGTCAACTGCCTGGTGTTTTTGCTTTTATGAAGTTTACAGTAGAGGCTCAAGTTACCTGCCCGTTTTCTTTTGCAGGATGCTCCCATCCACGGACATGCCTGAAGTGTGGGGAGACAGGCAGAAACATAAAGATGCATGTGGGAATAAATGTGTAAACGTATTTAGACTTTATTTGGGGAAACCGGGCTTTCACTGCCATCCAAGTTCAACAGAAATGGCTGTGCAGACCAAACAGTGGCCAGCCGTTGACACCAAAAACCACCCGCAGCCCAAATTAGACAAAACAAATCTGGGAAAGAATTTTTAAAAATCTAAACCTTGCAAGTTACCTCTCACCCCAGACTACTTAAGTATTTGAAAGAAGGGAAACATGCATACCAACGAGGGGTGGGTAGGGAGAGTGGACCCCTCGGGCTCTAGCAGGTGAAAAATACATTTGCTAAATTTGAGATTGAGTCAGAAAAGCTGGGCGTGCTTATGAGCCAAGGCCCTTGGTCCTGCCTGTTGTCTGTCCCCACTAGGGGAAGCTGTCAAAGCTGAGTGAACCTCAGGTTCAGTGGTATTTCTGGCTTGGCTGCAGGAAACCTGTGGCTCAAAGGAGTAGGGCGCCAGCCCCATATGCTGGAGGTGGCAGGTTCAAACCCAGCCCCGGCCAAAAAAACTGCAAAAAAAAAAAAAAAAAAAGCTGAGTGTTGGGGCATCCCTACACCAATACTGCAGATATAACAGGGTAGGGAAACTCAGGGGTTCAGTCTATGAGTCCAGCGAGGCTGAGTGCACCGAGGCCTGCAAGGGACATTGGAAGTGGAGCGAGCAGTCAGAGACCAAAGGCTCTCAGGGCTGTGGTGGACCAGAGAACTTCAGGCCCAGCAGGGGGAAAGACGCCTCCCCACTTAGGGGATGCTGTCTACGCATCCCTGGCTGGGGGCTCCGAAGAGAAATGTAGGCCTGGTGTGGCCAGATCTTCAGATGTTTTAAGAAATGCTATAAAAGCTCCTGATTGTAAAATGTTGGTAGCTGATTCAACACATTGTGCAATGCTGTGTACAGGCTGAAGCAAACAAATCTCCTGGCTTGCAGGTCAGGGCGCTTCTGAATTCTGGGTGGGGCTGACCTTCATCCCACCTCTGAAGCTCCGGGTTTCAGGCGGTAGGTTGAGAGCTGACGTGTTTTCATGTTAACTCTTCTGCCCAGATCTTCCTACTGCTAAATTAATCCCGCCTAAGAACTCCTTTCCAGCATTGAGAAAAGCGAAGCTCAAAAATCAAAGAACAAACCCAGACAAAAACCTTCCAGGTAGCAACCTCAAAGATCGAGCTCTACTTTTATTTTTTATGTATTTTGTAACGCTCCAGAATGTCTGGCCATGTTAAAAATCACAAGTGGAATAACAGTCACCAACCCCTTGTTAGCTCCTGATAGCACAGAGCAGGCTTGGAAGGGGCAGGAGAGAAGAGGGGGTGATACACCCATCGCAGATGAGAGGGCCTACTTAGGAGTCAAATTGGCCTCTTTTCTCCCCGAACTTTTCAAGTTTGCATCCTCAAGCCTCTTCTGGAATTGGGACTGTCCAGACAATGGCTCTGTTGGACTCCTTAAGTAGCAAAGTTTGGAGGGAAAAGCATTGTGTGCAGGCAGGAAGGGTGAGGTCAGAAGCTGCCTGGCGGGCAGGGTTGAGGGGAACTGCAGCCCCCAGCAGCAGGCCACAGAGGCATCTCTAAGTCTTTCACATTGACCAAGCATGGACTGTCCTTGGGAACAGATGTAGAAAGGGCCAGGGGACCTTGAGGTGAGAACCAGCATCAAAAAACACACACGGTGTACAAATCTCCAATTCCAGGCAAGTGCTGTAGCAGCACAGCCAGCCAGGACTTCTAAAGGTTGGCATCCTTCTTTTCCTCCTTGCACAGCATGCCTCCACCATTTCAGCATCCTGGGGAAAGGGAAGAAGAGGAAGGCAAAAAACAAAACAAAACAAAAAAGACAAAAAAACAGAACACCACCACAAAAAGCCAGGTACAGCTCCCAAGCCTGTGATTAAGCCCTCCAGGGCCGCTGCTAATCACCACGCTGGGAGAAGTTCTCTCCCCGCACCTGCCTGGCTTTTCCAGGCAGACACAAAGTCCCCCGCTCCCCATAAGAAGGCTCCAACCTTTTGCTTTGTTCCCCAGAGCTCAGACACTGGGGCTGCTCAGAGAGCGCTGGGAGCTTGCAAAGCATTGTGGGTACTGGCATGCAAATGAGGAGCACAGCCAAGCGTGTCCCACATTGCTTCAGAGGACCTGAATTTTTTATGGCTTGTATATGCTTTTTGATGTTTTCATTGTCTCCCAGCATAACTGATATGCATTCCTATTCTGACAACTAGAAGTTGTTGTATGTGGTTTTCTTTCTTTTTATTTTCCTGGAGCTAGTCTCCTCTACCTTTAAAAAAAAAAATTACAAACATCCCCCCCCCAAAACAAAAACAAAAACAAAAATTCTACTGTAACAAACTGAGTTTACTTTAAGAAGTGAACTATTTTAAGCAATTCAACCACAGATGCAACCAGGAAAGGAAAACATGTTGATTTTCTTAAATTCCTTGGAGTGAAATAACTCCAGCATGCCTACCTCACATAAAGGACAACTTCCAAAAGGAGAAGTGAGAGGAGACAGGGATGTTTTTTTCTTTTTTAATTTGATGGTGGTTTGTGGTGAAGAGCCCGTTTCTATTATGGAGTATGCCCCACCCATTTGCACTTGCTCTTCCTAGCTCAGGGCAGTTCCTTAGGAAAGACTGAGAGCCTGATCGGACCCCCTCTTCTGCCCACTCACTCTGAGGACCAAATGAACTTTGAAGGGAACCGTTTTCCCTTCACAGCCACTGGCCCTGAAAGGATCCAGGACGCTCTTACGCACGTCAAATACCTCAGGGTCAGTGGTATTTCTGGCTTGGCTGCAGGAAGGAATTGCTGGACGACTCACGAGAAAGCCATTTCTGAGTGCATCCTGCCAAAGCCTGCCCTCCCCTCTCCTGCCCCTCTGGTGGTGAAGATCATTTGGATAACAGGCTGGATCCGAGAGGGCCTGTCTGGACCTGGCCTTGGGACTTCCAAGCATTCCCGTCTCATTCCAACCTTAACTGCACAATAACAGTGCAAATCACATACACGTGGACACAACCACAGAACCTATAAAAATCCTGACACGCTTTGCATTTTTCTCAACATTCTGTTCAGGTCTTGCAACACATCATTCCAGCCTCATCCGTGTCCCTACTTGATCCAAACTCAGCACCATTCCTTCCTTTCAGCACCATTCCTGTGCTTCCATTGACCTTGGACGGCTCTTCCACCCATAGAAGACAACCTCCCCCCCAAGAATTCAGGCCCAGTTGTTCTTTCTCGTTCCTCCTTGGTATTTCTTCTTCCCACCTCCCCCCACTGTTGCTGGAATTCCCCCAAAGCCTGTGAGGACCCCCAGTTTCCAAGGCCAGGGATGCTGAGCGATTGTTGTCAAGGTCAGAACTACTCATCCGACAACTTCTCTCTCCTTCCCCAGCTCCCAGCAGCTCGCCTGGCACACCCTCAGTTCTGCCAAGTATTTCTGCATGGAAGGATGCAGCACCACCTTGCTTGTTAGACAGCTGCAGACACTTGGCATCTACTTCCCACCAAAGGCCTGGGAGGCAAGTAGTATCATTTCCATTTCACAGATGGTAACACTGAGGCTCTAAAAGTATACATGACTTGCCCGAACTTTCAGCCCTTTTCTATTTATAAACCACTTCCACAAACAATATTTCCGTGACCCCCACAATGACCCTGTGAGATAGATATTAACGGTGACCCATTTTTCAGAAGCAGGACTGAGTAGCACAAATCCCTACATTCTCATTGCAGTTCTCATCTCCTTTTCTAGAACCTTCCCTGGAAGACCACAACAACTGCAGTGATTACTAAAAAGGAGTCAGAGTTTCCCACAGTATCAACTACTGGGGGTGGGAGGAGGTCAGTTAGGAACTTAAAGAAGCCACCTTACCCTCTCCAATTATAAAAACTCCTCAGGGGCTTCATTCACCAAACCACCCTCAAGACCACAAGAATTTATGACCCTTCTAAATATACCCCACCGAGTCTCCGGGAGTATCTTAGGTAATCAGAATCCAGATCCATAAAACATATAAATACATTTAAAATAGTAAAATATTTCCACCCTTCTTTTTTTATGACTGAACGTACTCAAAATAGAAATATTGGCAACCACCCCCTTAATAACACTGTTTATATTTAACGCATCGTGGCATAAACAGAAGCGCAGTAGGAGATCTTGGTTTATTTGCTTTAAACCTTAGAGCCAGACAGTCCTGATTTTGTACTGACGACAAAAATAAAGAGGGACACAAGCATTCTCACCTCCTTTTCAGCTCTCAGCTCCTGTGCCCTTTGGACTAATCCAGTTTTCTCCCAACTGGAGGCAGCCAAGCGGTCTCTCCCCTGGGGAAAGGGGGGGGGCATCAGATGGGACTCAGCCTTCCAAATAATGACAAGGAAGGGTGTATCTTGAGAAAGGATTTGCTGGTGGCTACAGCAGGGCTCTATGAAAACTCAACTGGTACAAATTAGGGTGGACACAAAAAGAAATATTCCTAACTTCACATAAAAGCTGCCCAAACTTCCCCCACCAAAGCCCTCCCCAGGACCCTCACATTGTTTAGATTTCAGCCTCTTGAAGAAAATGTATTTCTTTTGACATGTAATAATGTCTGTTGACATGCGACGTCCCTGCTAGGGCTTTTTATTTTTTTGTTAAATGATGTAAGTTCTGTAACTGATACCAGTTGTCATCAAACATCATAAAAGCCAATCATGCTTCAAGTCATCAATATTTATTGTCCCTGGTGGGGGAGAGGCTGTTTTCAGTTTGGGACAGATGGGTTTAATTTTTAAGTAAAATGGTTAAAGCAGACGCACCTAATATAAAATATCAGACCAGCAAAGGATCTGACAACATGGTGCAATTGAGATGTTCAGGCGGCGGCAAGGAGGAGGTCGGAGAGAGAAGGATGTAGAAAGCAAAGGAAGGACGGTGGGCACTTGCTGACCGGAGGGAAGGGTGGGACCAGGGGAAGAGCAAGGAGAAGGGAGTGTGCATGCTGATCACCTACATGCAATAAATTCTTTTTCTTTTGAAAGACATCGAAATGACACCGGGTGACGTAGAGAACGCAAACGTGAACTGGGAGAGGATGAAAACAGAAATGAAAGAAAATGTGAAGGAAAAAGGCCGTAGGAAAGAATCAGGTAAAAAGTGAGAGAAAATTAAAGAGGAAAAACCAGAAAGCTAAGAAAATGAGAATGCAAAATCAAAAGTTAAAGAGACAAAGGAGGGAGAGAAGGGGAGAGGGTGAGTGGGTGGGGAGGTGTGGTCCGAGGATTCAAGGGGGTCTGACATCCTGGGCCCAGCAGAGGACACACCAGTGTCCGGGGGGCCTGGTAGACTTGGAGATAGCCAGTCCCAGCCAGGCCAGTCAGGAGTAAGGTTTGTCTCTGGCAGCTGCACCTGTCCTGCCCATAGCCCCTCCCCCCTTAGAAGTCCCCAACTTACTTGGCAGTTTCGGGAGGGCTCAGGGATCTTTTCACTCCCTTCCCTCAGGGAAGGCTCCAAGTATCTCATTCACACTGAGGTGTAAAGGACAGATGAGGCTTGATGAGACACTTCTGACTGGGAGGAAGTTTTCCTTGTTTGATTTTAGTTCTAATGACAAATTCTGAGATATTCTGCCAGCCATGTGGGGAAAAATTTAGGGAATGTGTAACTGGTAGCCAGAGACTCCTCCTGTAAACAAGTCTATTCTGTCTCCTAAATTTTCTGTTGGGAACATACTTTGCAGACCTGAGGGTCTTTTCTTTCTTTCTTTTTTTTTTGTGTGTGAGACAGAGTTTCACTCTGTTGCCCTGAATAGAGCCCCTTGGCGTCAAGGCTCACAGCAACCTCAAACTCCTGGGCTCAAATGATTCTCTTGTCTTGGCCTCCTGAGTAGGGAGGACTACAGGCGCCCACCACAATGTCTGGCTTTTTCTTTCCTTTTTTTTTTTGCTTTGGTAGAGACAATGTCTTGCTCTTGCTCAGGTTGGTCTCCAACTCACCCTTCTTGTCCTCTCAGAGTGCTAGGATTACAGGCATAACCCACCACACCCGGCCCTGAAGTTCTTTCTGGAAAAATCAATTGGAGGAGTGACTAGGCTGTGAGCCTAGATGGCTCAGGGTAAATTACGGCCTCTGAGGATACTGCTTGGGCCCCCAGACCTGGGATGCTGAATAGCAGGGCTCTGGGGGGACAGAGGATGAGAAAGCGTGTCCTTTGTCCCTGGGGTTCAATGGGACTCTTGCAGAAATCAGGTCCTAGGAGGGGCCCGGAACAGACTCATTTCTCTGCAGTGTCCTCGAACGCCCAAATCTGCCCACGCTGGCTTTTGTGTTGACGTCAAAGTCAGAAGGAAGAAAGGACGCCGGGAAGGAAAAACCTTCACAAAGAATGTTTCCAAAAAAGCTCCTGGTGAAAAATAAATAGGTCAAACCTCAAAGCAGCCCAGCAAACTCTTCCTAATGATCCAGCCCACCACTTGCATTTTGAAATTACAGACCTTCATATTTATGTAACCTCGCCTCTGGGGTAGACAGGGCAGGGGCCCCTCCCACGGCATGGAGGAGGATTCTGAGGAAGGTGGGGGCCCTGCACAGGTCCCAGAGCAGGTTGGAAGTACCAGGAGAACAGAACTGAGGCTCTCACACCTGCCACTTTCTTTGCTCAGAAGAGTGAGAGATTGGGGGAGGGGAAATGTTTGTGTTCCCAACATCCCATGGCTGGTCTGTACTTCTCCCATCTTGAGCATTCCCAGGTGGAAAAATATTGCATTCTACACCCTTCTCTCAAATTCTCCATCCCCTCAGGACAAGCCCCAGGACTTGAAGGCACCTGGCCTCTGGTCGACCTGAATCCAGGCAGCCCTTGGAGATTACCTGGTCCTTCATTTGCAACTCCACTTTGCTACCCTCGAAATGGCTCCATGCAGTTCCTGCCCAGGGGCCCAGCCCGCTGTCCAGAGCTGTCCAGAGAGGCATGGCTATCGACCCTGGCTTCTCCAAAGGACGCTGGGTCCTTGCCTTTCCCGGGATTTATGTGCTGCCAACTGCTGGCCCGAGGGCTGATGGGAAGCCTTCTTTCACATCCTTACCAAGACTTTGCTACTTGTCACAAATAGCATGGCGTTGCTATTTTAATTTGCATCTTTGTAATTATTGATGAGATTAAACAGTTCTCCACACACTTATTAGCCATTTATTTTTCCCCTCCCAGAAAATGCCCATTTTTCCTTATTGGAATAATTCAATTATTTCGTTAATTGTTAATTTGCAGCATTTTATATTCTAGTGCCCATTCCTTTGTTGTGTATGGGTATTTATTTATTTATTTATTTATTTTGGAGAGAGGGTCTTGCTAGCTTGCTAGGTTACCCACTTTGGTCTTGAACTCCCGGGCACAAGCAATCCTCCCACAGCCTTCTCCCAAGGAGCTGGGACTACAGAGGGTCCATCACATCCAGCTACAGCCTATTCCTTCGCCGATTTAGACAATGTTCATTATTTCCTCCCATTAGTTAAATGGCAATGTTTGAACAGGTATTTTAAATTTTGATCTAGTCAAGTTCACTAATTTTTGCCATGTGGTTTGTGTCTTATAAAAGAAATCTTTACCATCTTAGGTCAAAAAGATACTCTTTTTACATCTTCTTCTATTGAATACGTAACATTTCCTTTCACATTTAGGCCTTTTTTGAGTCATTTTTAAATGTGGTTTGAATTAGAACTACAACTTTATCCAGTGAGCCAGTTACCCCAACAGCATAAATAATTCATTTTTCTTCTTCTATTGAATTCTGGTGCCTCCTTTTTCTGATTCTGTTTGTCTATTTGTCTGTTCCTGCACTAATATCCCATTATCTTCATTACCATGCCTTTGTAGAATGACTTTCTTTGCTTTTTTATTTTTCAAAATTAGTCTTAGCTATTTATGCAGCCTTATTTTTCTAAGGATGCAAAAAGATGACATTTTATTGGAATTGAATACAATTTAGATAATTAACATGGGGAGAATTGACATCTCAACATGTTCATAAACATGGGTTTGTTTATTTAGGTCTTATTTTATCTGGAGTTATTCTGTAAAGGTCTAGCATACTTTTAGGTTAATTCCTAGATACTCCCAAAGGCAGGAGTGAGGCAGACTATTTTGCCACTTGAGTTCTATTTTATTTTTCTAGTAGCTATTGCAGGTGTAATGGAGTCCCATTTTTTAAAACCTTCTCTGAACATCAACTTTATCAAGACAAAAGTGTATGAACAATAAGATACACTCACTCCAATTAAATGAATGAATGACTTGTGACAAAGGTACACACCCATTTAACCACCACCACGATCAAAATACAGAACATTTCCATCAGCCCTGAATGTTTTCTCATGTCAATTCCTGTTCGTCCCACTCACCCACGGCAACCGCTGATTTGCTTTCCATCAGATATAGAATAGAATTATCTTTTCTAGGATTTTATTTTCGAGTCTTTCCTTGATAGCATATGGAAATATATTGTACTTATATTAAGAAATATTGTTACATTAGTATATCAGTTTCAGTTGCTTGTTGATAGACGTCTCAGGATTGTCTGCATAGATAACCTTGACATTTCCACATAGTTTCACTTCTCCCATTCTAATCTGTATGCCTTTTCTTTTTTAAAATTTTTCTTCTTGTCCTATTGTGCTACCTAGGACCATCATTGCAATCGTGAATAGACATGGTGAGAAAAAACAGCTTTTCTTTTTCCAGTCTCAAGGGAGAAGTTTTAATCTCTCAACATTAACATGATGTTAACTGTAGATATTTTAGGTAGAAGGCCTTTATCACTTTAAGGAAGTCTATTTTTCTCCCAGTGTGTACTGTTATCATCATGAATAGGTGTTACATTTTGTTGTTGTTTTTTTTTTTTTTAGAGACAGAGTCTCACTTTGTCACACTCAGTAGAGTGCTGTGGCGTCACAGCTCACAGCAAACTCCCACTCTTGGGCTTAGGCGATTCTCTTGCCTCAGCCTCCCAAGTAGCTAGGACTACAGGTGCCCACCACAATGCCTGGCTATTCTTTTATTGCAATTTGGCCGGAGCTGGGCTTGAACCCGCCCCCCTTGGTACATGGGGCCAGGGCCCTACTTACTGAGCCACAGGCACCGCCCACCAGGTGTTACATTTTATCAAATGCCTTTTCTCTATCTACTGAGATGATCGTATGAGTTTCCTCTTTATTCTGTTGATGAGGTGAATTGTGCCTATTGATTTTTGAATGTGAAACCACCCTTGCTTTCCCAGGATAAACCCTATTTGGTAACGTTTCATCCATTTTATACGTTGTGGGATTAGATTAACTGTATTTTGTTAAGGACATTTGCATCTATGTTTGTGAAGAATATTGGTTTATAATTTTCTTTTTGTAATGTCTTTGCCTTGTTTTGATATTCAAGTAGGTACAGCTTACTTCATTCAGTAAGTAAAATGAGAAATGTTCCATTTAACTCTAAATTTCAGAAAGAACTTGTTCAAGATTGAAGTTGTTTCTTCCTTAAATATTTGATAGGTTTCATCAGCAAAACTATCTAAACTGGGACTTTTTTTTATAGGAATTTTTTTTTTTTTTTTTTTTGAGACAGAGCCTCACCCTGGAGAGAGTGCCGTGGCATCACAGCTCACAGCAACCTCCAATTCCTGGGCTCACGCGAGTCTCTTGCCTCCGCCTCCCAAGTAGCTGGGACTACAGGCGCCCGCCACAACGCCCGGCTGTTTTTTGGTTGCAGCCGTGATTGTTGTTTGGCCGGCCCGGGCTGGATTCAAACCCGCCAGCTCAGGTGTATGTGACTGACGCCTTAGCCTGTTGAGCCACAGGTGCCGAGCCGGAATATTTTTAATTACAAACTTATTCTTTGAATTAATTTAAGGCAATTCATGCCTCCTACTACTTCTTGAGTTCATTTTATCTTTGGTAATTTGGGTCTCTTAGGTAATTTTTTCAGTATGTCAAACTAATGGGCTTAATGTTGTTCATGATATTGTCATATTACCCTTTTAATGTTAATAGGGTTTATATTAATATCTCTTTATCCATTTCTGGTACTGTTTATTCTTGCCTTCTCTCTCTTTTTCTTACCAATCTGGTTAAAGGCTTATCAATTGTATTGATGTTTTCAAGAAATCAGCCTTTTTCCCCTTAAAAAAAAAAATAGAACCATAGCTTACAATAAGAAACCACCTTTAGTTTCATTACATTTTTTTCTACTTTTGTTGTTTTTATTTCCTGGGTATCCATTTTAATTTTGTTATTTTTTTCCTTCTCCTAAATTTAGGTTTATTTTGTTCTCTTTATAGCTTCTTATAATGGAAATTTAGATAACTAGTTTTAGAAATATTTTAGAAATATTTAGAGACATAGCAGCTTCCCTCTAAACACTACTTTAGCTGCATCCTAAAAATTTTAGCTCATGGTGTTTAAATTTTCATAAAGTTAAAAATATTTTCTCATTTGCCTTAAAACAGAATTTTATTGGGTTTAATCTGACAATCTTTTTTATTGCACTATTTACGTTTTAATATAATTAACAATGACTGTGGTTAAGTATCCTATTCTTTTTCTTTCTTTCTTTCTTTTTTTTTTTTTATTAAATCATAGCTACGTACATTAGTGTAATTAAGGGGTACAATGTTCTGGTTTCATATACAATCCAAAATGTTTTCATCAAACTGCTTAACATACCCTTCATGGCATTTTCTTAGTTATCTTATGAAGACATTTGTATTCTGCATTTAGTAAGTTTTGCCTGTACTCTTCTAAGATGCACCATAGGTGTGGCCCCACCAATTACCCTTCCCATGAACCTTATCTTAAGTGAACTTAGTACAGGACTTGCTACATAGTCAAACTACTAAATATTTAATTTAATTTAATTTAATGGTGTCATAAACCAGATACCATCTAGTGTCTTCATACCTTGATTAAAACTATATTGTTTTGGAAGAAATAGAATTTTATAACTATCAAATAGCCGTGATGATTTGCTTTTACTCCAAAGTAAAAGGATCCTTGCGTGTTTCCAAGCATCACCTGGAGGGTGGGGAGCCCTCAGATTCTCATTCTTTTCTTTCTGTATTCTTCTGAGCTTTTGGGAAGGGCAGCCCTGAGCCTGACAAGTCATTTTTCTTTTCATGTGAAGAAGGCTCATCCTCTCTGGGGGCTGACTTAGATAGAGAATTAGCACAAGTGTCTGGAACTTGGGTTCTGTATAGAAATGTGTGAGGGCTAGTTAGTGAGAAGGACCTAGTGTGAAGGGGCAAGAGGAAGGGTCTGGAGGGCAAAGGCTGAAACGGGCCTGCTTCTAAATTCCACTGTTGGCTCTCTGTGTCTAAGAACATTTGGGCAGTCCTTTTAGATAGGAACAATTGCATCCTCTGAATTTGGAGACACAATAACATATTTTGCAAACTATACATCAGAGGTATTTTCTGTGCCTTTCTGCAGGCAAAGGAAACACACGTAGCATCAAGCTTGTGAGTGAGCAGGAAAATGCTTGTATAATATATCTGACACAGTCATTCTCAACTCTTCTTCCCTTTCCTGATCGTAGTTCAGGCAGGGCTCTCATGCAAAGTGTACAATCCATCTTAGTAAAGGTTTGAAAGGCTGGAAGCTGGTGGATATTTCATGTGGAACAGTTGTTATTCTACATCATCCTCTCCTCCTTAGAGGATTATGTCAGAACATGTGGAAAAGAAGTCATAACAGAGAAAGACTGAATGCATGCTGGAAAGCTCACATTGCCTTCCAATGCATTTTCCTCCCCTTAGAGTTGGAGAGAACCAGATTTAATATTTTTGTAAGGTGGAGGAATGTAGTTTTGTGCCTAATGAGGAAGAAAGTTTTGCTCTCAACAGCCCCTTGAGTGATGTTACTGTAGGTCAAGTACCCATTCACTGTTCTAAAAGGAGAATGTGTCGCATGTTCATGGCTCAGCGAGAACCTAAGACTTAGAAATCTTGTGTAAAGATAGACAAAGTTCCACAAACATCTATGATACATACATACATATATATATGTACGCACACACATACATATAATTTGGTTCTGCAACTTTTATTTCTGGAGCCAAAGACTTCTCTGGGAAATGCAAATATCATCTCTTTGAGGTTTAAAATCATTAACTAAAACATGTTTGATGGCTCAGAGGGGTGGCATGTGAAATCAACTATCGAAAAATGCCAATGAGGGCCTCTAAGAGGAAACTCATCATCACGGAGGCATCTCAATGGGCGGTCTGGAAGTAACACTAGAGAAAAAGGCCGAATCAAGTCACAGTCTGCGGCTGACACTGCTCTCCAGATGCAGTCCTGCGTTTTTTTAGTCTTCTTTTGGGAAGATGGCTGTGTGTGTGCAAACTCAAAGAGCTGGTGTCTAAAAGCCCAGGACAGTTGGATTTTGTCTCCCGTGGTTGTTGCTGCAGGATACCCCTGATTGAATATGATGTCAAGGTGTCATACGCTCTCATCTGTGTAAGGGACACACGGACGGATTGGTGGTCGCAGATAGCACACTGCACAGGCTAGCAGGGGTGCTGTGAGTATCTCAGGATGCTGGCCTTGGTTGCTGTGGTGATTCCTCGGGCAAGCAGAGCCTTGCTCTGGACTGAGGCATCAGGCTGACGTGCTGTTTGCTGGGTCTCAGCAGAGCAGGGGGCCAATCCACATGCCCAGAAGTTCGTGGTCACAGAGATAAACTGTGATGGGGATAGGTGGTTCTGTGTCCTCTGGACAGATGGCAGCAGCAGGCTAACACCAAGGAGGACTGATAATGTGGCGTATAAGCCACCCTAGAGACTCTTAGAATGAGCAGGGTGGGACTGCAGAATAAAATCTGACTTTCCAACAACACACCCAGGGATTTTGTTGTCACATTTTAAACATTGAAAACAACATGATTGATAATTAACTAGGTAATTAATTTATCTTTATTGAATGTACTTATGGTGTTTAACACTGTAAGTTCTTGCATACATAGAAAGGAGGCAAGTAAAGGGCCCCTGAGATCTAGCCTCTTAGCCAGTTTTCAACATACAATCCAATATTATTAGTTATATTCCTCCCACTGTACATTAAATGTCTAGACTTACTCATCCCACGTACGGTCATTCATATCCTTCACCCAACATCTGATTTCCTCCGCATCTCTGCCCCTGGTTAAGTACCATTCCAACTCTCTGTTTCTGTGGTTTTTACCTTTTTGAAAGATTCTATAGGTGTACCCCTCAGCCCAGGATCATGGGTGGTCTCTTCCCTCATGTCACCCTGCTGGGGTTGCTCTGTGGCCCGTGCACCCCAGGTCAGAGCCTGCTCACTTGCACCTGCTCCAGAGGGCCCTTCTGGACGCAGGAGCAGACCTTGGTGGCAAGGAAGCCAGATAGGGTGCAGCAGTAGCTGATTGGGGATGTGATCCAGCGTTTTGAGAAACAGGGCTTCAAGCTGGTGGGAAGGAAGATGCCGCAGGTGCCAGAGAGCACCCTTGCTGATCACTCCTGGGAGCTGATGAGAGAGCCCTTCCACCAGCCCTAATCGGCCACACGAGCCCCAGGCCAGTAGCGCTCTCGGACTGGCAAAGTTACAATGTGGTCCCTGTCTCACTCAGCAGGGGTGTCCCTGGTGCCATTATGGAGACTTCAGCGTCCACATCACCAGGACCATTATCCGGGCCAGTGTAGGGAGAACCCAGACAGAGTTCCAGTAATGGCTCCAGAGCAGTGAGCAGGTGAACTGGGCACGCAGGGGCCACTGCAGCAGTTTCACCTTGGGCTCCGGCTGTCCCTGGCCATGCCAGCACATAGGCAGGACCAACTACCTAGGTCAAAAAGACCTGAAGTCCATCCCACTTTTTGTCTCCCCCAGATCACTCTCCTGTTCACCTGCTGCACCCCAGCTGGGGAGGTCTGCACCCCCTATTTTATGTGCCTTTCTTTTCCTAACCACCAAAGATTGGACCAAATCCTTCTGTACTGAAGTGCCAGACAACCTTTGGGGTGTCTTCAAAAGTGGGTAGTGTAACCTCTCCTCTCCTGAAGGGAAGATATTAAAACTCATTGTGCTGAAAAAAACAACAAAAAAAGATCCTCTATGTAAGTGAGACCATGAAGGCTCCTGTGACAGGCTCATTTCCCTTAGCAGTACGTCCTCCAGATTCATCCGTATTGTCACAAATCGTGGCATCTCTCTTCTTAAGGCTGAATGTCTAGAGACCACAAGTTCTCTATCTGTTCATCCCCTGATCGTGGTTTCCAGAGCTTGGCTGTCGTGAAGAACGCTGCAGTGAACGGGGACTGCACATATCTCCACCAGGTGCTGATTTCATTTCCTCTGTGGCAAAATCAGAGACACCTAAAACTTCTGAGCCCGGGGTAGTTCTACTCTGGGACAGACATCGAGAATAAGACAGGGAGCTTACACAGCCAGTTATTTCCTGGCCAAGAGAGATTTGAGGGACCACCTAAGTTTCCTCACAGAGAAACAAGGAAAATATTATTTTCAATATCTATTCCACTCCAGGGGAAAAGGGCCTTCTACTTTATTTCCTATCTTAATTTCATTTTTTTTTAAGTTTCTTTTCTCGGGCCTCTAACTTACACTCGAGTTTTCATTAGACCAGGGATGACCAGTTGCAGAAGAATCACATTTGTTCCCCAACTTTTTATGTGTGTATATAGAGGGTGCCAAAAAATGTATACACATTTTAAGAAAGGAAAATCTATATGATAATTATAATATGCGGGTGGCACCTGTGGCTCATCGAGTAGGGCTCCGGTCCCATATACTGAAGGTGACGGGTTCAAACCCAGCCTCGGCTGAATTGCAAAACAGAAAAAGAGCTGGGCATGGTGGCAGGTGCCTGTAGTCCCAGCTACCTGGGAGGTTGAGGCAAGAGAATCACCTAAGCCCAGGAGTTGGAGGTTGCGTGTGAGCTGTGTGATGCCAGATGACCAAAAATCACATTACAACAAAGATATCTGTATCAGATTGTTTATTGCAGCCCAATTTATAATTGCTAAGTCATGGAAGAAGCCCAAGTGCCCAATGATCCATGAATGGATCAATAAATTGTGGTACTTGTATACCATGGAATATTATGCAGCCTTAAAGAAAGATGGTCACTTTACCTCCTTCATACTTACACGGATGCAGCTGGAACACATTCTCCTTTGCAAAGTATCTCAAGAATGGAAGAAAAAGTATCCAATGTATACAGCCCTAATATGAAGCAAATTTATACCTTTCATGTGAAGGCTACAACCCAATTATTGCACAAGAAGACGGGGAAAGGGGAGAGGGAGGGAAGGGGAGGGAGAGGGTGGGGGGAGAGAGGATAAAGGGTGAGATCACACTTGAGGTGCATCTTTGAAGGGTCAGGAGAAAACTACTAAATGCAGAACACAAATATTTTCACACAGTAAATGAAAAAAATCTCATGAATGTTATGTTGAACTGATGGATGAAAATATCTGAGATTGTATATGAAGCCCGCACACTGTACTCCATGATTGAACTAATGTACACAGCTATGATTCAATTAAAAAAAATTAAAAAAAAAGAAAAAGAAAAACTTTCAAGTAAAGTTTGAAGAGAAATTCCTTTATAAAACCATATATCAGAAATCACAAAAGAAGACAACTAAAGAAGTATCTAAAAACTATTAAGGTATTATATTTGAGTTATTTAGAATATCATATACTTAAGAAAGATCAGGAGGTGGTATATTATTAGGAATGGTGGTTTTTTTCCTGTTTATCATTTGGATCACTTAACGTTATTTAATTCCCTTGTGTTATATATAGAAATTCATATAACAGGGTGGTCCCATATACCAAAGGTGATGGGTTCAAACCTGGCTCTGGCAAAACAACAGCAACAACAAAAAATAGCCGGGCATTGAGGTGGATGCCTGTAGTCCCAGCTACTCGGGAGGCTTGAGGCAAGAGAATTGCCTAAGCCCAAGAGCTAGAGATTGCTGTGAGCTGTGATGCTATAGCACTCTACCAAGGGTGACAAAGTGAGACTCTGTCTCTAAAAAAAGAAATTCATATAACATAATCCCTGTTCATGAAAATTAAAATGTAGAGCTGTAGGTGTAGCTTCAATATATATGAAGAATTACTTAGGGACAGCGCCTGTGGCTCAGTGGGCAGGGCGCTGGCCCCATATACTGAGGGTGGCAGGTTTAAACCTGGCTCCAGCCAATCTGCAACAAAGAAAGGCCAGGCCTTGTGGCAGGCGCCTGTAGTCTGAGCTACTCGGGAGACTGAGGCAAGAGAATCGCCTAAGCCCAGGAGTTGGAGGTTGCTGTGAGCTGTGTGATGCCACATCACTCTACAGAGGGCGATAAAGTGAAACTGTCTCTACAAAAAAAAAAAAAAAAAAGAATTACTTAGGTACATGTAAAAATTCCACATTCCTGGAACCTATCCTAGGTCTACTGAATCAAATTTATTGGGGGATGAAATCTATATGAAATTTTCTTTTGAGAAAGAGTCTTATTTTGTCACTCTGGGTGGAGTGCCATGGCCTCATAGCTCACAGCAACCTCAAACTCTTGGGCTTAAACAGTCCTCTTGCCTCACCCTCCTGAGTAGCTGGGAATACTGGTGCCTACCACTATGCCTGGCAAATTTTTTAGACATGGGGCCATGTTCTTGCTCAGGCTGGTCTGGAACTCCTGAGCTCAAGCAATCCACCCACCTTGGCTTCCCAGAGTGCTAGAGTTACAGGTATGAACCACCACGCCTAGCCTAGATGCATTTTTTTAATGACATAGGAGTCTAGCTTCTTGTCCAAGTTGGAAAGCAGTGGCTATTCACAGGCATGATCATACCGAAAACCTTGAACAATCCTCCTGCCTCAACCACTTTAATAGCTGAGAAGTGCAGGCCCATGCTATTGTGCCCAGCTAGCATAGAAGTTTGTGGTTTTTTTTTTTTTTTTTAACATGATGTATAGAGATAACCAAATATCATGTACCATAAACATACACAATTATTTGTCAATTAAAATTTTAAAAATTAGGCCAGGTATGTTGGCTCATGCCTATAATCATAGCACTTTAGAGGGGCTGAGGCCAGGGGATTGCTTGAGCTCAGGAGTTCGAGACCAGCCTGAGCAAGAGTAAGACCCCCCATCTCGTCTAAAAAGAAAACTAAGCAGGCATTGAGGTGGGCACCTGTGGTCCCTGCTACTCAAGAGAGTATAGCTTGAGTCCAAGAGTTTGAGGTGGCTATAAGCTATGATGCCAGAGCACTCTACCAAGACTCTTGTCTCATAAATAAATAAATACATGTAAAAAATTAGAAATGAAAAAAAAATTTTTTAATTGCAGCAGCATGCCTGATGTCTATGCATGTAGACATGACTACTCCTTAACCAGAGTGAAAGAAACAAAAATGGTTCTGAAAATAAACTCACCGCATTTATTTTTCACTAATGTGAAATTTAGGGGCATAAAATAACTCCCTTGGGAAATAATGACTTGTTTCACCTTCTTAGGGTACATATACAAAGATGCGATTTCAATTTCACAGGATCTGCCTCCCAGCAAGGGTTCTTTGACCAAAGCCATTAAGGAAGGAACTGAAACCACATTCATGTCTTCAGAGAATACAGCAAAGTGGCCCCTTTAAAGGCTATTATTCATTTATATGGTCATAAAATTCTCATCTGCTGTGGTTGCCTCCTCAATATGACAGTGTGTAGCCCCTTGTAGAACAGCCATCTGCAGGATGTGCTTATGAGGTTTTCACCTTGGAGATTAAATATTTTCATTAGTTTGTGAAATCCTCCTGCCTTCAATCTATGCTATTCAGAATGAGGACTGAAGATCCCATTCTTGGCAAGGGAAAACACCTCCAGAAAAAGGGAAAAATAAAAAACTAAGCTGAGTGAGACAGAGCAAAGAAAAGTCAGCTAGTTTACCTTTACACCAGCCACTGCTAAGTTTTATATCTGAGCAGGTTCCCTGCTTTTCCTAGAGCTCTGGCCTGTTGGGGATACAGCTTACTAATACCTTTGCTTGGTCTGTGGACACGTTGAAGAAATAATGGCCACAGAAGATGCTATGACAAGGTCTGGAAAGATACATCAGCTAGGCCATTTCCTGCCCAGTGAACAGGCAGTTAAAGCAAATACCCATTGTGGAGATTTGTATTTGGTTGGGGCAGAGATCAAGGGAGCAGCTCGAGCCCTTATATGGGTAGGGGAGTGGGGAAGACCCCCTTATCGCAGGGAAGACCCCTTGTAGAGGTGGTAATGAGAGGAAAACTCCTCTCCCCCGATGCTTCAGAGGAGATTGAAGCCAGTGGCATTTTACTTCAC
>CAUYON010061182.1:0-18507 GCA_963573935.1 Arctocebus calabarensis
CCATGGCATTACAGCTCACAGCAACCTCCAATTCCTGGGTTCAAGCGAGTCTCCTGCCTCTGCCTCCCAAGTAGCTGGGACTACACGCACCCGCCACAACGCCCAGCCATTTTTTGGTTGCAGCCGTCGTTGTTTGGCGGGCCCGGGCTGGATTCGAACCCGCCAGCTCAGGTGTACGTGGCTGGTGCCTTAGCCCGTTGAGCCACAGGCACTGAGCCAAGCTTAACTTGTTTTAGTCATTAAGATTAGGGTAAGGATTTAAATTTATTTGGTTTAATAAAAGACAAACCAACCAAAATGAAAATAGTACAGGACAAATGATCAATTTTATGTCACAAAAATTACAGGGAAAAAATTAGCAAAAGATTAAAAGAGAGCAAAGAGACAAAATAACCAATGGGAATCTATGGACTTCATTAGGATCCTGATTCAAACAAACAAAAAATATCTAAAGTAATTAGAAAAATATGAATGCTTTTTTGAGTATTTGATAATAGTAAGGAATCATTTTCTTTAGATGTGATAATGGTATTGAAGTTATATTTAAGAAGAAGAGTTTGTAGTCAGTAGAAGTACTGAAATACTTACAGATAAAATTATATGATGCCTGAAATTTGCTTCAAAATTCTCCGAGGCAGAGGGAATATGGTATGAGGTGTAATTGCTGTAAGATTGACTGTGAGTTATAATTATTGAAGCTGGGTGATGGGGCCAGGGAAGTTCATTGTATTTAATTTTTACCTATCCTTGAAATATTCTTAAGTAAGAGTTTCAAAATTTCTTTTTCTTGTCATCACAAACTCAGTCTGAGAGTTACTAATATAAAGAATCTGTCACATTCTTCTTAGTAATTATTAACAAATATTAATATAATGTCTAAAACTAAAAATGCAACTAAATTTTGGGAATGATTTGACATTTCCCTTTGAACATTAGCCAAAAGAAAACAGAAAGCTGCTACATTTGCTACCAAATTAGCACTTAAGACTTGGAGTTATTAACACCTCAAACCTATGGGGAGTTTTTTTTGAGAAAGAGTCTCACTTTGTCGTCGTGGTAAAGTGCGGTGGTGTCATAGCTCACAGTAACTTACAGGTGCCAGCCATAACCCCTAGCTGTTTTTAGAGAGAAGGTCTTGCTCTGGCTCAGAGCTGGTCTCCAACTTTTGAGCTCAAGCAATCCATTCACCTTGGCCTCCCAGAGTGCTAGGATTACAAGCGTGAGCCACCACACCTAGCAGTGGGGGAAATTTTAAGCTTAGATAATGAACAAACTGTTTCATTTTGCTTTTGGCAAGAGTTAACCTTTGGCAGACTTGCGTGGCTAATTTTTAAATGTTGTTGAATAGTCTTATTTCAAACTGGAATTTTGACTTTTGCTATAACGTGTATATTTTTCTTTGCTTAAGTTCCCAGTAGAAACAAAGACAGTACCATTTGTTTAACAAGTTTCTACCATCTTCTATGTTAAAAAGTGTGCCCGTAGGCTCATAGGGGCCAGAGAAACCTTCCTTGCACTAAGCCATCTACAAGACTGCTGGCTGTTCTAGCCATTGCGAACTTTCCTTTCTGCTACCAGCTCTTACTCTCCTGCAGAAGATATGTTTTTGAAACCAACTTTGGTAGCACCAACTCCGTTAATTAACTAGCTCTCTTCCTCTGGAGGCCAAAGCGCTAGGGTGTGGGGTGGGAGGAGAATTGGAAAAAATCTTAACAAGATAGAGGATGATTATCTCTCAATAAAATAAGAATTCCTTACAGTTAAAAAATTGCTTGGTCATAAAATAGGGGAAGGAAGACAGATACTGACTATCTTTCTTGAAAAGTCCATAAGAGGAGGCAGCAGTTTTTTGATTGGAGGCTTTCAAGGGGGTCTCGATCCCTGGATAATACCTTGACCTCTTGATGACACCCTTCCCCTTTCCAAATTCTGGTTCTCAATGCCTAGGTCTCAGATGCTTTCCCCACTTTATGTGGTACTGTGTCTTAGGGTGGATTCTAGGAAAAGATGCTGGTGACAGGTCAAAGAAATATTCCCTAGACAGGCAGACCCTTGACCTCAAATCAATATCCAGTGTGTTTGGGAATGATGGATAGGACACCAGATCTTCTTTTAAGAAAAAGCTGAAGCCCTTTGACAGGGTGAGCACTTACACTCTAGCTTATCCTGGGGTCTTCCTGTCTCCAGCAGGGACAGGTAGCACACAACATCCTTCAGGTACACTGTGGCGGATTCTGAGCAGGAAGCAGCAGGGGCTCCTGGGAAGGTGGCAGCCACCTGATGTTCAGCTGGTTCTTGCTTCCTGGCTATCCTTGATTCTGTGACAGGAAAAAGAAGCATCAGGGGACATTTGTGTTAGCAAATATGAACCCCTTTGTTCCCCCATTCTTTTCATGGTGGAGGCAATAATTTTTTATGTGTCTTCCAAGGTTACAGAGGCATGATCAAATGAGTCACCCGAGAAATTCAATTTATGGGGTTCATATTCTCTGAGTGGGCCCTGTTCCAACCCTTTTAAGGCCAAGACGTTTGTAAGACATGCATGTATACTCTGGGAATATTCAGAGATGATAGTGATTCTTGGTAATAGCAATAGTCAGCAGGTAAATGGCCTAGTTTGGGGGAACACATCCAACTTGTACAAGTCATTTTGACAGGGATTTCAAAATGATGAATGACCAGTAGTCATTTACTAATATCCACTCTCACAATTTTGTCTCAAATGCTTATAGATACAAATAGATACAGATGAGTATTCAAAAGGAAAAAACTAAGATTGACCATCAACCAATTTCTAGAAAGTAGGAAGAACTTCGACTAATTGCAAGCCTAATCAGTTGGATTAAGAAAACAGAGAGAGTGACTTATTGTTCCACAAGAAAAAAGTAAATTTCCACCCTAAATTTTTCATCTCTTAAGTAGGAAAATTCTTTGTCTCTTCATACTCTTGTCTTTGGTTCAGAAATATAAGATCTATTACTAACAAGAAAACTAAGCATTTCTATTTAACTGTGTGAAATCTATTTTTTTTTTTTTTGAGACAGAGTCTTATTTTGTCATTCTGGGTAGAGTGCTGTGGCATCATAGCTCATAGCAACCTCCAACTCTTGGGCTCAAGCGATTTTCTTGCTTTAGCCTTTCAAGTACCTGGGACTATAGGTGCCTCCCACAATGCCTGGATATTTTTTTTTACAGACAGGGGTCTCACTCTTGCTCAGGCTGGTCCAGAACTTGTGAGCTCAGGGTTTTACACCCGCTTCAGCCTCCCAGCGTGCTAGGATTACAGGCATGAGCCACTCCATGCGGCTGAATTCTATTGTTTGAGAAACTTTGAGTGCTATCTCTCTTCTCGCAGCCCCCTACCTCCCTGTTCATCAGAAATGATTTCTTACTATCTCCTAGGAGTGTACAGCTCACAGAAAACTAACTAGGGAATAAACAGAAGATGGGCAGTGCAGAATCCATCTTGGGTACTGTAATACTACCAAAAATAAAGTGCTGAAGGCATAAGCAGTAGTGGAGACAGCCTCGACAGTAAGCCTGGTGGGGGAGGCGATGTTCCCCACATTCTCTCCATTCAGAGAACGAAACAGCCAAGCAGTGTGAGTGAACATTCCCTCTCAGGCCAGCAGAGCTGCGCTAGATGAAAGCCTACCAAGTCCTGGGTGTTAGGCTGTGGGTCTGTTAGCCGTTATCCAGATGGTCAGTAGGAGAGACCACAGGTTTGCTGACACACTCTGTGCATTACGAAGTTCCCCATGAAGAGACCAAGATGGAGACTATGAAACAAGAGCTACAAAAAAGAAAGGCAGGAAGCTTCATCCAAAAGTCTCAGAGGGCCAGATTTTTGAAAGTAATTTCTTTTTTTTTTTTTTTTTTGCAGTTTTTGGTGGGAGCTGGGTTTGAACCCGCCACCTCCAGCATATGAGGCTGGCGCCCTGCTCACCGAGCCACAGGCACTGCCTCTTGAAAGTAATTTCTTATTGGACAAGACCTTCAGTAGGCTGCAAGAAGAAATAACCTCTATTAAACAAAAGCAGAAAGCCTTAGGGTTGAACAAGTAGAGATGAAAATACAATAGGATAAGATAAAATCAGGGATAGTGAGCCAGGGGAGGATTGTAATAAAATTATGTATGCCACAGAAGTATGAAGATCACCTCTGGAAGAAAAGTCATGGAGAAGCATAATAATGGAGAAGAAAAATGAACGAAGTCCTTTGAACTGGGCCGTCCATTTACCCCAAGTTATTGCTCTAGCCTCGGAGTATTCATTCATTGAGACACTATCAATGACTACCACTTCAACTAAAATGGAGTGACAAGGACCAGATTTACTCTGCCACTTGAAACAACTAAAAAACTGGACAAAAGATATGAAAGAGCAGTTCACAGGACTGAATATCAGGCAGCATCAAACAATGATCCTGAGATAATGGGATGACCCCTACAATTGCTGTATCATGCTGTTAGGAACGAGTTTCTAGATTGCATTCTAGGAAGAGGACCCAGGGAGATCCTGGCAGCCTCTGAGTGGAGAAAGCTGGGAGCCCAAGTTGACTTGAGTTCCAAGAGCAGAACACTGTAGAGGAGGAAGCTATAAGGGAAGAAAGCTCTGGAGAGGTGGAGAAGGTCCCGTTGAATAACCAGTAGAGTTCCTTTCAATTTTTCAGCTGATTATTGATCAACAGATTCAACAGTGAGGAAACTCAGGCTGGTGAAAGAGCAAGCATTAGAGAGAACAGTCCCTGGAATGCAAAAAGCACTAAGAGTAATGTCTATTCCCACTCATTAGAGTAGAACATCCTCATAATTCATGAATCACTGGGAGAGTACTTAGCTGAGTTTTGCCTCAGAAGTAAGGCAAAATCAGCCCTAGAGCAAATGCCTCTCTCGTCCTGCCCAATGAAGCTTAAAAGACAGACCCCAAAAGTTCAGACTATTTCCATGTAACCTAATTTGTACCCCTAAACAAAATTCAAGAATATCTGTAGGTATGCAAAAATATCTAGTACCCAGCAGTTAATGAGGAGATAAATATGTATTACACACAAACTCCTTCAGAAGACTTAACTGGAGGATATCCTACTTAACCAATTTTGTGAGACCAGCATTACTCTAAAATCCAACCCAGACCATACCAGGCTAATGGCAGAAGGCCAGACTGGGATTTTAGCATTGGGTTTGCATGAAATAGTGCTCTTGCACAAATAAGCATACTCCCCCCACCCAGTTTCAGTTTTCTTCTTATTATAAGAAGGGATTGCATTAAAACTGATGTTCACCCCAAGTCTTGAATGACAGAAATATTTGTGAATACTATATTAAGTGAAAAACAAAGCTGGATCCAAAATGATAAATACAGTATAGTTTTATCCCAATTCTGTAAAGAATTTATAGAAAAAAAACTTACAAGAATAGTTTACACACACACAAGTAATTGCACTGGTGGGATATGGTTTTTTTTTGTTTCCTTTAAAAAAAT
Source organism: Arctocebus calabarensis (assembly GCA_963573935.1). Classification (NCBI taxonomy): domain Eukaryota; kingdom Metazoa; phylum Chordata; class Mammalia; order Primates; family Lorisidae; genus Arctocebus; species Arctocebus calabarensis. The sequence goes on from CAUYON010061182.1 coordinate 5,484, forward strand.
TTTTTTTATTCTAGTTATATTTTAATAAATATTAATTGACTCCTGTGTTACATGGTATCTGTATAGACATGGGAAATATTTGGAAAATATATATGTACCCAGTTCCCAACAACAGTGATGTCTGGATAAATGGGGATGGAGAGAGGGAAGAGGGCTTTAAAGAGAGGTGGTAAGTATATTACTTTTATACGTGGGAACAATAATATTGAGGGACTTTCTTTGAGACTCCAAGATTCTAGGTTGTGGAAATATCTCAACAGCCTAAGAGACTAACTAAAGACCAGGGGGCTGAAGTCCTCCTTGTTCATCCCAATTGTTCCTGAGCCTTCATGAAGGGAAGGGTGGACTCAGCCTGTTTTTTTCAATCAAAAACTTTATGTGTTAGTTGTATCTCTGTATTATGGAGCATTGGTTGCTTTAAAAACAATCTAGAAGTGACCTTTGTGATCTATTTGGTAGTATTTATCTTCAGATATATATTTTTAAAAAATATGTGCAAGTTAATAATTATCCAGTAGTTAACAAATATGTCTACTTTTTGCAAAAAGCTATTTTATATGGAAAGCTCAGAAGCAAGGTGCTGGAATTAGCAAAAAACACAGTTTCCAAGTTAAAAGTAGTTTATTAATTAGAATTACATTGGAAGTAACAGATTTGTTTTGAAATGGAAATGCTCCTAAATTTAGTTTAAGCAACTTAAATCATCTGTATACCAACCTTTTTAGTTTGAATTTTGGGATCTAGGCAAATTAATAGAAGGATCAGGGAAGATGGGAAAGCCCTCAACAGGGGTAATGAAAAGCTTGAGGGGATAGAAGCTTCTAGAATGAAGAGTAGGTAGGAAGAGTATTTTTTTAATGATATTGTTATTTAATTTCAGTTATGAAGGATAATCTCTAAGATGTTACCACATATCTTTGCTATTTCAGTTGCTAACATCTATGGGGTCCCACGTATATGTTGGCATGCCATTTCCATCTCTGACCAGTTAAGTATCTTTGATCAAATTCCTTAAGTTCTCTGGGTTCGTTGGCCACTTATATAAAAAAGTATTCAAATTTACCTCCCTAGGTTATTAGGTTGCATTACATTGTGCTAAGCAAATTAAATTAAAAACTTGGCACAAAATATATGCTTAATGATTGTTAGTTTTCTTTCCTTACATGCAATAATCATGAAGCTTATTATCTATATGTGTTTGTCATTGATTTAAGTAAAGAGCCTTCATTCTTTCAAATGTTGAGGTAAAGTACTCTTTAAAAATAGAAGCTCAATCTAATACCAAATAAAGAAGCTAATTATTTCCTGAGTCAAATCCTGGCAAATGAAAAATTCCATTTGCTTTAATAATAGTTCTTTTTTTTTTTTTAGGTTACTCTCTTTTTTTTTAAGTTCAATATACGAATATCCATTGTATACCATTAACAATTAGAGAATTAAAGTTAACATGTTGCCTTTTTTTTCTTAAGATAAATTTTTAGGGCAGTTTTAGATTCACAGCAAAACTAGAGAAAGGCACAGAGATTTTTGACTTACCCTGCTATCTGTACACACACTAGCCTAACCATGCATCAACATCGTCCTGCCAGAATGGTACATTTGTTACAACTGATGAGCTTTCATTGACACATCCTTGTCACCCAAAGTCCACAGTTTACATTTGGGTCCAGTCTTGGCGTTGCACATTCTATTGGTTTGGGCAAATACACAGTGACATGCAGCCATCATTAAAATATCATACAAGGTAGTTTCTCTGCCCTAAAATTCCTCTGCGCTTTGTCCATTCATCCCTCCTTCCTTCAGTCCCTAAAAACCACTGATCTTTGTTGTTTCTTTCTTTCTTTTTTGTAAGTATATTACTTTTATACTTGGGAACAACTATAAAACAATATTGAGGGACTTTCCTTGAGACTCCAGGGTTCTGGATTGTTGAAATATCTCAACTGCCTCACGGAATATCTCAACTAAAGACCAGGGGGCTGAAGTCCTCCTTGTTCATCCCAATTGATCCTGAGCCTTCATGAAAGAAGGGTGGACTCAGCCTTTCCTGAGCTGACATCCAACAATGACAGACTGCTTGGGGTTCTGAGCTAACCTCTGGACTCCATGAAAACCTTTCTCTACACAAGTGTGTAATACACCTGGCTCTGGGAATGAATAATTTGAAGTGGGTTGTGATGGATCTGAACTTGGAGACTGATGCGATAGGCCTGTACAGGCCATATCAAATAAGAATCTCGTTTCTTTCTCTGGCTTTGCTTAGGCAACAGGAAAGGATTGGAATTTTCAACAGATGGGTCTGTTCATAAGCCAGGACTTGGCTTTCCTTACTGGCAGAGCCCCCTCTATGTGATGTCCACCTGGCCCTACATTCTTGTTTCTGGTGAACAGGGGCATCTAATTAAGACATCCACGGAAGGAGACCTAGCAGGAAAAGGATTTTCTCCTTTACATCTCAAGCCTTAATAGATGAAAAAAATGCTGTACACCTCCATAGGCCAAGAGTCAGGTAATTGCCCTTTCATGATTTAACCACAGCAGGTAATTTTTCACATACACAAGGGAAATGGTGCATCACAAATCACTTTGGGAGGGGAGCTCTGGAAGTTTGTCTTAGACTAAGAATGCTACAGCTATTGCAAATGTGCATGGTGGTCAAGGAAGTCAGCTAACTTCCATTATTTCCATTGATCACCTTTTCTCAAATATAAGTTCTTCTTTGCTATTTTAGAAACTTCAGCCACTAAAACAAACCATTTAACACCTCAAGGAATGAAATGTGACTTTTTCCATGTTCTTACTTGGACTAAGAAAGTTCCATCTACTTGAACTAAGAAAGTCTCTGGATAAAGAATTTGGGGCAAGATAAAAAAAAATAAAAGAATTTGGGACAAGATGCTTTTCACCATGAGTTCTCCTGATGGGATTTTAAAATCTCAAAGCTCCTAGTTTCACTCTTTCCTTCCTACCATGAGAATGATTTATGTCAGAATATGCCTCCTCTATTCATATAAGACACAAGACTTACGTAAATCCATTTCACCAAGGGGCTGTGGATTTAGTGTGACTGGGTGCTGGGCAGGGCTTGATGACCCTACACTTCTGGAGAGTCTTTTCCTATTGCTATCTCTGAAGGTGTCAGGAAGGCATGGACTGTGTCCTCTTAACACCTTGCTTTCTGGAGCTCCACAGCTCCAGGAATTTGCTGACCATGCTGTGCCTTCCACTGATCTCACCAGTCCTTCTATAATCCTCCTAGGTTCCCTTGACTGGAGAAAAGATTAGATGTTCATCTAGAGTCCACCTGAAGAAGTTCTCTCATCCTAGGTCCCTGTCATAATTAGTTCCTGTTTTCTTTCAGTTGTAGCATCTATTGTTGATCATATTTTATATGGATTTCAAAAATATAATAAAGCTGAATTCTTTATCCCTTGAGTACATTCCAACAGCTGGAATTCACCTTTGTGTATCTGTAAATCTTTTCAATCAAATGATAATGCAGGTAAAACGTGGGGTGACTCTCTGAGTCTTTGCATTTGAAATTTTAAGAGCAACCTGATAGGAAGAGAGTCTGTGAGGGACCTTCTGTGAGAATAGGATGCCCACCTGACATCCTTGGAGACTGGGCGTGCAGATTGAAGGAGGCGATGGCAGACCATGATGAGTTAAGACTAGGGTGCTCTTCTGGAGGGCTTGAATGACAATTGCCAATATTTACTGGATATTTACTATTGCCAGTCAGTCACTGTTCTAAGCATTTATATATCTAATTCACTTAACCTTCATAATGACACTTATCATCTCACATTCCAGATGGGGACACTGAGGCACAGAGACATTGTTCAAACATGCCCACAGTTATAGAACTAGAAGTGTCCGTGCTGGGAGCCAAACCTGCAGTCTGGCTGTGAGATGCTTAACCAGCATGCTCTAGCTCCTGACCCGGCTTGGGTTGCTAGAGACCAGGAAATTTTAATTGGGCATGAGAGCAATGTCCAATCAAGTATGGTGACCTTTGCTGCTTCTAGTCTTCTTGAGAGCATCTGGCCATGAGCCAGGGCCTCAGTCAGCAGCACTGAAGAGTGACTTCCCACTGACAAATGTGCCAGGGACGATCTTACACCTGTCACAGCCCAGGAGTGGCCTATGGATAGTAGCAGCCCCACTGAGAGTGTAGCCTGTTTATCCCACCAGGAACCAACCAAAGCACCAGGCATCTCAAAATGACTCGGAGTAGGAGAGAAAATAGGAGCTTAGAAGTTGGACATTTCTGGATTGAATGCCCAGCTCCATAGGTCACACCAGAGGTGTATAAATCTCGTACAGTCTCAGTCTTCACATGTAAAATCATGTGACTATGAAGTTTAAATGGGAGATATAATAAAAAGGTGCCTGGCAAACAGTTCAGCTTGCCTTTGCTAACTTATTAGTGACTCTCCAAATGATACAAAATAGTGTTATGAATATGTTGTTGGAAGTCAGTCAGAGCACGTTCTTACCAGCTTGCCCTGTCCCTCTCCAGCCATTCGCTGGTGGGGGCTCATCTGTACCTCAGCCCTGGTGCTGCCTCTTCACATTCTCTCTCTCTGTCACACACACACACACACACACACACACACACAAATGCACACACCCCCTTTCTCCTGAGAAGACTGTCTTTTTCCTGGGCAGGCAGACCCAGAGGTAAGCCCCTAGTGAGCTGTTTCTAGTCCTGACCTCCCTGTTCCAGGGCAAGTGAAGATAAACCCAGCCTCAGAATCCCAGAACATTCGAGTGACAGGAGCCCCAGAGATAGACGCTCTGCAGGTCACAGCAGGATGAGGTCTGCACCGAGGGTTCAGGTTTATATGGAGACAAACTGCTAGTTAGGTATGTCCACTTCTCCCCGAGGATGAGGTGTCCCCCACTTCTCTCCCAAATCCTCTGTCCCAGAGACTCACCAGTGTCAGGGGCACAGGCCTCATCTGCTTTGGCAGCATTATCCACGCTCTGTGTATTAGGATCTGGGGAGCAAAAAGATTTAATGACCAGTCCATCCCCTCCAGCTTCTTGGAACCTTCTCATGTGATCTTGTCCCCTGGGTTACTGTGTCTAAGTTACTGTCAGCTGGGCCCATGCTCACTTATTGGGGTTGACTGTGTCTCCCCACTCTAGCCGAAGCTCCAGGAGGCTGGTGACCATGGCTTCCCCTTCCTGACCCTCCCGGGCGAGTCCAGGCTGCACACAAGCTGAACGAGCTCCCTCCACAGACCAGCAGCTTTTGCTGAAGGCGCCCGTTCCCTCCCTACATGTTGTATCCCTTCTCCCCCATCCTACTCTCTGATCCTGAGTGGCAGGAATTTGTGCCCTTTTTATTTCTCCCACTGAGAGACTTATCAGGCAGGGCTTCACATACGGCCCTGTGAGGAGAGGAGTCCTGGTCCCTTGTCCCCATTCTCACTCCAGAGGGAAGCCTGCACTTGCGCAGGGGAGCTGCACCATGTGCTCCCCTCGGGGAGGCTGCTCTGTGTACCTGCGCCAGTGGCCTCGCTGCTGCTGGCTCCGTCCTTTGGGCAGTCAGGGGTCTCCCGTCTGGGTTTCTGGCTGAAGGCCAGGAAGAGGTGAGTGCTCAGTGGCTGAGGAAGCTCCACCTCCAGGTACGCCCTCATGAACAGCTTGAAGACATCATAGCTAATTGGCTGAGAAGGGACAAAAAGGGCAAAGTTAGTGACAAGCAGTGAAGGGCCAGAGAGGAGGGAGAGAAGAAAAAGGAGTCGAGGAGATGGCAGGGGAAGAGAGGAGCTGATGGGGGAAGAAGTGAAAAGGCCAGGGAGGTGACAGACAGGGACAGACAGGGACAAGGACGGGAGACAGAGAAAGGAAAATGCCGGGGATGCATGTTGGAGCGTAGCAGGGCACAGAACCAAAGCAGGGCTTTGTGATAAATGTGAGTTTAGATAATGAAGGCGGTGAGGACGAGGGCGTGCTGGAAGCAGAGGGCGCTGGCCCTGGTGAATGATGTGGCCCCAGTGAGCAGGGACGGCATCTATGTCCTGGACTCCAGTTAAGATGAAGAAGGATGCTGTTGAAAACATGATGGAAAGAAATGGCTCTTCTGTGCTATCTTGCTTTTCCTTTTCTGTCGTGTGATTCCTGGGTTTTCAGGTGTTAGGAAATAGGAAAAGCCTGGAAGAGAAAGATCAGACTCCACCCTTCTTTACTTTCATAATCCTGATCTTCCCTGGACAAATGCCAAGGTGACAGGGGAATGAGGTGTCTGGCTCAACTGCTTCCCAAAGCATGTCCTTGTGAGGTTTTAGGCACCAGGAGAAGAGCAGGAAGCCAAGGACAGAAGGTAGAGAACCAAGAGACGTGCCCCAAACTAGACCCTCTTCCTGCTGTGTCTCTCCCAGCGTCGCCTGGCTGCTGGTCCCAGGCTGGGAACATCCCTGCCAGAAAGGGCTGCTGCTCTCAGCAAACCCTCAACAACAGCAGTTGCAGTGAGTCATCACTGGCTTGTGCTCGGATGGCATGGGATTCTTCATCCACTCGGCAGATGCTCCTGGAAACCGTGTGAGGAAGCGCTACTCTGAGATCCGCTGTGCAGGCTTCCGCGGGGTTAAAATCTCTTTTGGGGAGATTTGGTGCTCCCATCAAAATGTTGGTAGCATTTAACCCTTTGTCTGTTCTGGGAGATCCTACAGCCTTTCCAGAACCAGAAGCTGGCTTGCATGTGTATAATCAAATTTGCATTCAAAGTCTTGGCCCTAAAAGCAAGTGATGCCCTCCCCACCCCACTGGAAGCTCACAAAGCAATTTCTTTCGGCACCAGGCTGGGCTGTACTATACATACTCTTTGCAGAGTGGATGACGCCCGATTCAGGTGGTCAGAGGCCCTTACCAGAGTAAAAGAACTCTGTGAAAAAAGTGGACTCACATTTCCCGTGGCAGCTATTCATTTCTCTCTGTCCTTTTTCTGTCCCCGAGTCTCTGTGTCTGTTTCATACTCTTTCTGTCCTCTCTGTCTGCACAGCATTATCCGCTCAGAATGTCCCTGCCTCACCAATCCTCCATCTTCTCAGTACACAAGAACAAAACCTTTTCCTCCTCCTTTCCAAATGCAGCCCGCCTACTGTGAGCCTTGAGTCCACCCTCTCTGGCTCAGAGCACACCGCTGGCATTTGCCTCTCTCCTGCCTGCCAGCACGCTCCCCGTCCACTATCCCAAAGGACTGCTGTCTGCTAGAGTTGCTGGCCCATCCTCCTTCTCTTCAAATTTCTCCTAACAGTCTAGATTAGTCTCCTCCTCTCCTTAATCCAGGGGTCCTCAAAATTTTTAAACAGGAGGCCAGTTCACTGTCCCTCAGATTGTTTGAGGGCTGGACTATAGTTTAAAAAAAAAAAAAACTATGATCAAATTCCTGTGCACACAGTACACATCTTATTTTGAAGTAAAAAAACAAAATGGGGAAGCACCTGTGCCTCAAAGGAGTAGGGCGCTGGCCCTGTATACCAGAGGTGGTGGGTTGAAACCCAGCCCTGGCCAAAAACTGCAAAAAAAAAAAAAAAAAGAGGAAGAATACAAATGCAATATTTAAAATGAAAAAAAAAGGTGCCTCCTATCTGCAAAAGAAAAAAAAGACCTCTTAACTTCAGGAAAAAAAGGACCCCCTTAACTGCAAAAAAGGGCTGTACTAACTGCAAAATAAAAAAAAAAAAAATAGACCTCCTAACTTCAAAAAAAAAAAAATCGGGTGGCACCTGTGACTCAAAGGAGTAGGGCCCTAGCCCCATATACCAGAGGTAGAGGGTTCAAACCCGGCCCTGGCCAAAAACTGCAAAAAAAAAAAACCTACCTTGTTCTTATCTCGGTCCTCAGGCAGCAGGCAGGCTCTGCACAGGCAAGCTCTTGACTCCTCTGACCAAGAGTCTCAGTCTCACTGAGACTGAGAGGAGGAGGAGGAGGAGGAGGAGAGAGGGGAGAGAGAGAGAGAGAGAGAGAGAGAGAGAGAGAGAGAGAGAGTCAGAGGGTGCAGCGCACATTCCACACATGCACAGAGCCGCCCCGGAGGAGTCGGCTTCTAAGCAGGACAGGCACTGGCAGGCTGGATAAATGTCCTCAGCAGCTGCATGTGGCCCGCAGGCCGTAGTTTGAGGACTTCTGCCTTAATCCCACTCAGTTAGGATTTTAGCCCATTTGTTACCCTTGAACTGCTCTCTTGATGGTCACAAAATTTATCATCTGAGATTTTTCTCATTTGTGGCTACTCTGCAGCCTCAAATTTCATCCTCTCTTCTTTCACAAACTCTATTTTCCATGGAGTTAGCTCTCTTCATTCTCTACTTTGATTTAACTGGATATTTGCTAATGGCATTGCTGTTCATTAATTTATTTCAAAAAACTCTTTTTGCACTGTCTTTTGTATCATTTTAATTGACATTATTGTTTTATTTTTTTCCTTGAAGGAGTAAGAAAAGGATTTAATTATTTCTTAACTAAACCTAACATCTTATTTTTTAAATTTCAGATTGATATGAGGATACAAACAATTAGGTTACTTTATTTGCATTTGTTAGACAGAGTCCAAGTTGTAGTTGAGGCCTTCACCTAGGAGCTGTGCCAAGTACTCATACATTGTGTGTTAGGTGAGAGCTGGCCAATCCCCCTCTTTCTTCCCCTCTCCCTTTCCCTCACTTGATTTTAATAATTTTCTCTCATGTGGGCATGTAGTCTTTCATCTACTGCAGTGGTTCTCAACCTTCCTAATGCCGCAACCCTTTAATACAGTTACTCATGTTGCAGTGATCCCCAACCATAAAATTATTTTTGTTGCTAAGTAGCAATGACAAGACAAGACAATTTCTGGTATTATCCCCAATGTGTACCTGTCTACACTAATCTTTGTAAGTAGCAACAAAAATAATTTTATGGTTGGGGGGTTACCACAACATGAGGAACTGTATTAAAGGGTCGTGGTATCAGGAAGGTTGAGAATCATTGATCTACTGGTTTTGTATTAGTATTGACTAATATTGGAAATTTGCTTTCATATTCTTATGATACTTTACTAAAGAGAATGTTCTCCAACTCTATCCAGAATAATACAAAAGTTGTAAAGTCGCCATCTTTTTATGGATGAATAGTATTCCATGGTGTACATATACCACACTTTACTAATCCATTCATGGGTTGATGGGCACTTGGGCTGATTCTACATCTTGGTGATTGTGAATTGAGCTGCAGTAACATTCTAGAGCAAATGTCTTTATGCTAAATGATGTTTTTCTTTTCTGGTTAGATACCAAGTAAAGGGATTGCAGGGCCGAATGGAAAGTTTACCTTTAGCTCTTTGAGGATTCTCCATATTTCTTTCCAAAGAGGCTGTATTAGTTTGCAATCCCACTAACAGTGTAAAAGTGTTCCCTTCTCTCCACAACCATGCTGGGATTTGCAGCTTTGGGACTTTGTGATGTGGACTATTCTCACTGGGGTTAAATGATATCTCAAGATGGCCTTTGATTTGCATTTCTCTGATGATCAGGAATGATGAGCATTTTTTTATGTGTTTGTTTGGCCATCTGTTTGTCTTCTTCAGAGAAGGTTGACAAGTATGTTTTAAAATGTAGTTTTAAGTTCCAAAATCTATTTTGGTTAGCTATCATATGAAAGCTGTCAGAGTAAAATATTCCTGGAAAACAGACTGATATAAGAAAAAGGACGTTCAATTAAACAAACTAACATAATGCTGTAAAAAATCAAAGTCAAAAGATTATTGAACAAGATGAGGGTGAGACCTTGGCAACCATGTGACTGGCTTCAGATCAACCATATTTCCCCCCCTTTTGGGACCTCAGTTTCTTTAGCAAATTGTGAGTGCTGGTCTAGAGGATCTCACGTGACTTCTGTGTCACGCATCTCGCCTGGGACATTTCGATTCCTCTCCAAGGCTTCTCTGCCCCACCTCCATCTGCTGGTCCTCTCGTCTAACTTACTCGTCTTTGCCAGACTAATCTTTCCAAAGCACAACTCTGATAAGGTTGGTTCCCTATTCAAAACTTTCCATGGCTTCTAATTGCCATGGGGGAGTGGAGACTAGTCGATGTACTACTATGCATTATAAAATATATGCAAAAAATAGAAAATGGATATTAGATAAGAAAAAAATGAATGCAAATAGAAGTTCTAATATGTAGTGTTCCTACAGTCTAATGGGCCATCCTGTGTTCTGAGACCTTTGGGATTCACAACCTCACTAATTGCATTCCAACCTTTTGTAGCTACTTCAAGTACTAAGACAATTCTGGTATTTTCTCCTATTATCCCCAATATGTACCTGTCACCACTAATCTCTGTATTCTTTCATAACCAAACCTCCAAGCACTTTACTCTGCATAAACTGCTTCCTACTCTACCTGTTACAATTCCAGCCATGCTTTAAGTTCCCACACAGGTGCCATCTCTTCCAGGAAGCCTGATATCTCCTGTACCTGAATGTCTATACTTTGCACCTTGGTTCCTGACTTGTGACACTCATATCTGCTGGTCTGTATTAATATACAGCTGTTTGTGATATATCTTACTTCCTCTACTAGATCTGTTGCTCCAGGAAGGTAGTGAGAATGTCTTATTTCATCTTTGTGTCTGCTACACCACCTCCCACAGTGTTTCTGCATAGGTATTTGAATGGATAATGGGTTCCTAACTGGAACACCTCAGGAATGTCCTGGTGTCAGCCCCTGGCTGTCATTGATTATTATGGGATCTATGTTGTCACACACACATTTATGTATATACTGAGCCTCCTAAGTTCAGGCACAATGGAGAACACACCAATGAATTAGACATAGGTCCATCCCTTAAAAGACTCAGTGAAAGAAGAAAAAGGCATTGAAATAATTACAATATGTAGTCATTAGGGGCCAATTCCACAGGAAAAGAATCAACAAACTGTTACGGCAACTTAGAAAATAATGACAATGAAATTCATGGCCAACTGTGCATGTCCCTGTCCTGGAGAATGGAATGGTATAGCATAAACTCAGAAACATAGCATTCAAACTAGAGGAGACTCAGAGGAGACTGGGTCTCCTCACGCCATTGAGGCTCAGGAGATTCAGTGAGTTACCCCAGAGAGCTAGCAGCAGAATAAACCAAAAGTCAGATCTGCTGACTCCTAGCCCAGTGCTCCTACTTTCATGTCTGTCACAGGGCCCAGAGCCAGTGTAATGCTCCCTGCCACCTCCTCCAGGCACCCCAAACTCAACAAGTAAGGAAATGTGACTGTATGCCCTTCTCAACATGACATCTGGGTTACAAAAAGTTCTTTACGAGCACAGGCCAGGATCAGAGTAGTTGCTGAGTAAAGGTGTGATGGATGACTGGGTAGGAATAGCTGGGTATCATACCCAAACCAGATAATCAACCTCCATGAGGCGCCCTGGAATTCTCTGAACCCTGGAGGAACATCACAGGAACCTTTGTAGTTCAGCCCAAAGGAACCCTGTTTCCCCCAGCAGCTTTCATGAGGGAATTAGCTGGGCAGCTGTTGCTGCTATAACTCACTTAAAAGAGACTGTGTTAATTCTTACATAGGTCAAGAAGGGAGGAAACTAGACCATGAGTGTACCATACCTTGGCACTTTAATTTTCATGACAGCATTGTGAAGGGGACTATTAAGATCATAAAGCATGTGCCAGAGCTGGACTTTGTGCTCAGGTGTCTCTGAGTCCGGGCTCACAGCACTGCCAAGCCACCTGCCTCTTCTGCACTGCTGGGTTTTGCTCTAGCTGCCTTTCACTGATCTGTTCTCCAGAGAATCACTTGGTGGTGTCAGCAAAAGCATGACCAGATGCATTCCCCTTATTCTGCAAACTTTTATTCTCACCCTAGCTTTTCTAGAAATCTGCCCCTTCCCACGGCTAAGTTGTTTCTCATTGAGACATTTTAGCAGTAGTCAGTCATCAAGCTCAAGAGAAATTAAACCTTTCTCTGTCCTTCTGCTGTGACATTACATCTCCTAGAAGTCAGCTCCACTGTGTGCGGGAACAAAGTCAGAATGACAGAGCTCCCCCGGGACACAGCAGTGTCATACAAAAACTGGCGGCCAGCCCTGACAGAGGCGAGGGTGGCGCAGTCTCCTGCCATCCACGCTGCTCCCTCCTTCTGAAAGCTCCCATGCCCTTCACACCAGCGGTGGCTCTGACCGAATTGTTCCCCTCCCACTCATCAGCCCCAGGGCGGACAGGATGATTAGCAGCCCTTGAGAGGTTTTGTTCTCATGTTTTTGGAGCTGGAGGTGGCAGGTGTGGGGCAGTGAGTTCTGGCTGGCTTTGCCATCTCCTCTGCATGGCTTTTCCTTGGGAATGTTCTTTGACATGGTGCCTTCTCTACATACCCCTGTTCCAGCAACCTCCCTCTTGTTTCATTCTTTCAGTGATTGATGCATTTTATCCAAAGTCCCTCTCAGGTGTACCTTGAGGGCACAAGCTCTGTTGATTCATTCCTAGTATCCAGCAGAGTAGGCGTTTTCTCAGGTTTTTTGAATGGATGATGACAATGTGAATAAGTAAGTGGCAGGCCTCTCCTTAAATTAGTCCTGCTGATCAGTCACTTTTCTGCAATTAGCCTTCATTACTTTCCCAGGAGTAAGGAAAAGGGAGTTGAGCATAACATATTTTAGGGAAAAGGTATAGAAGACTTATACTAATGGGCAACATTTTTAAAGTGTCCTATAGAGTGTTAGACACTTTGTAAAAGTTCTCCCATGGAGGTTTTTATTCTTTTTTTTTTTTTTTATCTTATTTTTTTTTTTTATTGTTGGGGATTCATTGAGGGTACAAGAAACCATGTTACACTGGTTGCATTTGTTAGGAAAAGACCCTCTTACAATCGTGTTTTGACCCCAAAAGGTGTGGCACACACCAAGACCCCAAGACCCCAAGACCCCACCCCCCTTACTCCTTCCCTCTCTCTGCTCTTCCTTTCCCCACCCCTCCCTCATTCTTCCTCTCTCTGCTCTCCCCTTCCTTCACCCCCACCGTGTCA
>CAUYON010061186.1:0-12523 GCA_963573935.1 Arctocebus calabarensis
CAGAATTCTACCAAACCTTTAAAGAGGAACTAGTACCTATATTACTAAACCTCTTCCAAAATATAGAAAAAGAAGGAATACTACCCAACACATTCTATGAAGCAAATATCACCTTGATCCCTAAACCAGGGAGAGACCCAATAAGAAAATAAAACTATTGACCAATATCACTGATGAATATTGATGCAAAAATATTTAACAAGATACTAATCAACAGAATCCAACAACACATCAAACAAATTATACACCATGACCAAGTGGGCTTTATCCCAGGGTCTCAAGTTTGGTTCAATATATGTAAATCCATAAATGTAATTCAGCACACAAACAAATTAAAAAATAAAAACCATATGATTCGCTCAATTGATGCAGGAAAAGCTTTTGACAATATCCAGCATCCCTTTGTGATCAGAACACTTTTAAAAATTGGTATAGAAGGGACATTTCTTAACCTGATAGAGGCCATCTACAGCAAACTCACAGCCAATATTGCTTCTTCCATGACTTGGCAATTATGAATTGAGCTGCAATGAACAATATGGTGCAAATATCTTTGTTGCAGAGTGATTTTTGGTATTTTAGATATAACACCTAGTAAAAGAATTGCAGGATCAAATGGAAGTTCTTATTTTAGAACCCTGAGTGTTCTCCAACCTTCTTTCTAAAAGGAACAAACTAGCTTGCATTCCCAACAGCAGTGCAGAAGTGTTCCCTTTTCTCCATATCCACGCCAACATCTGTAGTTTTGGGATTTTGTGATGTGGGCTACTCTTACTGGAGTTAAATGATCTCAAAGTAGTTTTGGTTTGCATTTCTCTAATGATTAAAGATGATGAACATTTTTTTCATGTGTCTGTAGACCATGTGCCTGTCTTCTTCAGAGAAACTTCTGTTCAAGTCTCTTGCCCACAATGAAATGGATCTCTTGTTCTTTTCTTATTAATAAGTTTGAGTTCTCTGTGGATTCTGGTTATTAGACCTTTGTCAGAAATATAACCTGCAAATATCCTCTCCCATTCTGAGGGATGTCTATTTGCTTTACTTACTGTGTTCTTGGCAGTGCAGAAGCTTTTTAGTTTGATCAGATCCCAGTAATGTATTATTGGTATTGCTTCAATTCCCAAAGGGGTCCTCCTCATAAAGTATTCTCCCAGGCCAGTTTCTTCAAATGTTTCCTCTGCTCTCTTTCCAAGAACTTTTATAGTTTCATGTCCTAAGTTTAAGTCTTTAATCCACTGAGAGTCAATTTTTTTTAGAGGTGAAAGGTGTGGGTCCAGTTTCATTCTTCTACAAGTCGCCAGCCAATTCACCCAGCACCATTTGTTAAATAAGGAATCTTTCCCCCAATTTATATTTTTGATAGGTTTATCAAAGATCAAATGATGATATGTGTCTAGGTTCATCTCTTGGTTTTCAGTTCTGTTCCATACATTTACCTCTCTATTTTTGTGCCAGTACCATGCTGTTTTAATCACTATAGATTTTTACTAAAGTCAGAAGTCTGGCAGACTTTACCTCTTTTAATTTTACGTGTATGGAGCTGGAAAATATTCTTCTTAGTAAAGTATCTCAGGAATGGAAAAATATCCAATGTACTCAGTACTATTATGAAACCAATTTATAATCAGTCACACTTTCATATGAAAGATGAATTACAACTATAGCCCAGGATAAAGGAGAGAGAAGGAGGGAGAAGGGAGGGGAGGAGGTGGTTTGGTAGAGGGAGAGTAAATGGTGGGACCACACCTATGGAGCATATTGCAAGGATACAAGTCAAATCTATCAAGTACAGAACACAAATGTCTTAACATAGTGATTAAGTAAATGAGGTAAAAGCTATGATAATTAGTTGAATGTAACCACTCCAATATGTGCAAAAAATCAACACATGGAATCCCATACAGGCATAAATGTATTCATGATCTATGTATGTATGTCTTAATAACAGGAAAAAAAAGATTTAACCTAAAGCTGTAACTGGGAAAGTGAACGAAAAATATAATTAATAGTGTTTAGAACAGGCAACTTTTGGAAGCAATTTGGATGTTCATCAGTAGGAGATCTGTTAAATAAATCAATGCACATATAAAATGGAAGTCCATGTAGCCATTAAAAAGGACGTGGTAGGCTCGGTGCCTGTGGCTCAGCGGGCTAAGGCGCCAGCCATGTACACCTGAGCTCACGGGTTCGAATCCAGCCTGGACCTGCCAAACAACAATGGTAGCTGCAACCAAAAAATGGCCGGGCGTGGTGGTGGGTGCCTGTGGTCCCAGCTACTTGGGAGGCAGAGGCAGGAGACTCGCTTGAGCCCAGGAATTGGAAGTTGCTGTGAGCTATGATGCCTCAGCACTCTACCCAGGGTGACAGCTTGAGGCTCTGTCTCAAAAAAAAAAAAAAAAAAGGACGTGGTAGACCTAGGTGTCTTGATATGCAAAGATTTCTAAGATATATTAAGTGGAAAAGAAACCCTACCCTGTCCAGTATCATGGTGTCTCTTTTTGTTTGTTGGCTGCTTTTTCTTTTTCTCTCTGCTTGTCACTTAACCCATGTAGTGTTAGCCTGTTGAGATGTGGCTCTTTCCTAGATATTTTTAAATGATCCTTTCAAAGCACAAAAATGAGTTAACTTATAAAACTGATATGATGTCTATAAAAAAGCAATAATTAAACATTTAAACTGAAAAAAAAGAAATGTGCCTACTATGCCTATATGCTTAAGTGTTCTTTTTAGAAAAGGATGCAGAATTTTTATCAAATGCTTTTTCTGCATCTATTGAGAGGATCATATGGTCCCTGTTTTAACTTCTACTGATATGGTGAATTACATTTATGGATTTGCATATGTTAAACCAGCCTTGTAACCCTAGGATGAAGCCTACTTGATAATGATGTATAAGTTTTTTAATGTGTAGCTGTAATCTATGGGCTAAGATTTTGTCGAGTATTTTTACAACTATATTCATTAGTGAAATTGGTCTGTAGTTCTCCTTTTAAGTTGGGTCTTTTTCTGGTTTGGGTATTAAGGTGAGGTTTGCTTCATAGAATAAGTTAGGAAAGGCTCCTTCATTCTCAATGTTTTGGAACAGTTTCTGCAGTATAGGTACAAGCTGTTCTTTGAAGACTTGATAGAATTCTGGTGTGAAACCATCTGTTCCAAGGTATTTTCTTGGTGGAAGATTTTTATTATTTTTTTGATCTTCATGCTTGATATTAGTCTGTTCAAGACATCTATTTATTCTTGGTTAAGTCTAGGGAGAGAGTGTGGTTCCAGGTATTGGTCCATTTCATCCACATTGTCAAATTTCTGGGCATAGATTCTTGTAGTAGTCAGAGATAATCTCTTATATCTCTGTGATATCTGTTGTTATCCCCTTTTTCATTTCTGATTGAGGTGATTAGAGAAGTTACTTTTCTGTTTCTAGATAATCTGGTCAATAGTTTATCAATTTTATTTATGTTTTCAAAAAATCAACTTTTTATTTCATTAATTTTTTGAATGATTCTTTTGTTTTCAATTTCATTAATCTCTGATTTAATTTGGGTTATTTCTTTTCTTCTGCTGGGTTTGGGATTATATTGTTCTTCTATTTCCAATTCCATAAGATGGTCCTTGAGTCTGTTGATGTGCTCTCTTTCTGTTTTTTGAATGTAGACATCTAAAGTAATAACTTTGCTTCTTAAGACTGCTTTTGCTATATCCCACAGATTTTGGTAACTGGTGTCTTTATTATTGTTTTGTTTGAAGAACTTAATGATTTCTTCTTTTATCTCTTCCTTAACTAGACTATCATTCAGCATAATGTTGTTTAATTTCCATGCTTTTGTGTAGAAATGACAGTTTTTATTGGAGTTGAGTTCCACCTTTATTGCCTTGTGATCTGAGAAACTACAAGGTATAATTTCAATTCTTTTATTTTGTTGAGATTTGATTTGTATCCTAGGATATGATCTATTTTGGAGTATGCTCCCTGGGCTGATGAGAAGAATGTATATTTCTTAGCTTTGGGATGGCGTGTTCCATATATGTCTATTAAGCCCATTCACTCTAAGGTCACATTTAAGTCCCTTGTATCTTTGTTTATTTTCTTTTTAGAGGAGCTATCCAATTCTGTCAGAGGGTTGTTAAAGTCCCCAGATATTATGGTGTCATGGGATAGCATATTCCTCAGACCAGTCAAGGTCTATTTCATAAATATGGAGCCTTAAGTGGATAAATATTTAGAATTGAAATGTCCTCTTGTTGTATTGTTCCCTTGACCAGTATGAAGTGACCATCTTTGTCTTTCTTAACTTTAGTTGCTTTAAATCCACTGGTATCAGAAAATAAGTTTGGGACCCCCCCCCTCCTTTCTTCTGATCTTCATTTGCCTGAAATACTGTTTTCCATCCCTTAACCCTAAGTCTTACTCTGTCCTGCAGGGTTAGATGTGTCTCCTGGAGACAGCATATGGATGACTTCTGCTTTCTATATCCAATCTGCCAGCCTGTGTCTCTTCAGTGGAGAATTCAAGCCATTAATATTTGAAAGAATTGCTAAGTGTGGTGGAGTTCTAGTCTTTGTATTTTGTGAGATTTTGTTGTTTAGTTTTATCCTTGGCACCATTGCAGAAACTGGGTTTGTCCATTAGTTTCTGGGTATTTAGTTTGCTTGTGATCCATTGTGATGGGCAGTGCTGAGAATAGGTCTAAGTATTTTCTGTAGAGCTGGTCTTGATGTGGCAAATTTCCTCAATATTTGCATATCAGCAAAAGATTTGATTTCTCCATCAATTTTAAAGCTTAATTTAGTAGAATATAGAATTCTGGGCTGAAAATTTTTTTATATAAGTAGTTTAAAGGTAGATGACCGGTCTTCTCTGGCTTCAAAAGTTTTAGTTGAGAAGTCTGCTGTCACTCTGATGGATCTGCACCCATATGTCAATTGGTGCTTACTCCTGGCTGCTTGCAGACTTTTCTCTTTGGTCTCAACAAAAATAGATAATGAATCTAAAACACGGATTCATTATAATGTGTTTTAGAGATGGTCCATCTGTTTCGAGATGACCCAGTGTTTGATATCCCACTAAAAGGAGATAAACACCCAGAAATTAATGGGCAAAACCTAGTTTCCACAATGGTGCAAAAGATAAAACTAAGCAATGAAATCTCACAAAATATGATGAATAGAACTGCACCACACTTAGCAATTCTCTCAATAAATGTTAATGACTTGAATTCTCCACTGAAGAGGCATAGGCTGGCAGATTGGATAAAAAAGCACAAACCATCCATATGATGGTTCCAAGAGACACAACTAATCCTAAAGGACAAAGTAAGACTTAGGGTTAAGGGATGGAAAAGAGTATTTCAGGCAAATGAAGATCAGAAGAAAGGAGGGGTCACTATCTTATTTTCCGATACCAATGGATTTAAAGCAACTAAAGTTAAGAGAGACAAAGATGTTTACTTCATATTGATGAGTTTTGGAATATTTAGTGAAATTTGGGAAGTTTTCATTTACGATATCCTCCAGTATGGCTTCCATTCCTTTGGGATATTTTTCTTCCCCTTGAAGGACCCCTATAATTCATATGTTTGAACACTTCCTGAAGTCCCATAATTCTCTGAGCAAATGTTTTGCTTTCTCTCTCTTCTTTTCTACCTGTTTACCTGAGTTAGCTCATGAACTTTATCCTCTAGCTTTGAGATTCTTTCTTCACCATGATCTAATCTGTTATTGATACTTTCTACTGCATCTTTAAGTTCCCTAATTGACTCCTTCATTTCCTTAAGCTCCACCATATCCTTTCTGTGTTCCTCATATCTTTCATCCATTTTTTATTTCTTTCTCATCAATTACTTTTATTGCTTTTACCATCCATATCTTAAGTTCCCTTTCTGTCATTTCCATTACTTCTTTATAGGTGGAGTCCTTTGGAGTAACTTTCTCATGGTCCCTTCAGGGGAGAGTTGCTCTGTTCTGGTTTTTCATGGTGCTAGAATTTTTCTGTTGGTTCCTCTTCATGTGTGTTTTCTTCTTGTTCACTTCCCTCCCCTACTTTTTCCTTCTCACTGCCTCCTTCACTTTGAATTGCCTTGTCTCAGATATTAGGTATTGAAGTAACCTCTTGATATAAGGCCAAAAGGAAGAAAAGGTGAGGAGCAAGCAGAGAGAAAGAAGATAAAAAGAAAGAGAAGAAAAAACAAGAGGAATTCTGGGAAGATGGCCAACTGGTAGCAACCCTTGGCAGAGGCTCCTAATTAGAGGTAGAAAAACTGGACAGAACTGGACTCTATGAAGCCAAAGGTGGGGAGCTGAGCCAATAATGAAGTTCGGCAAGCTGTTACTCCAAGGAAGAGCATTCAAGAAAACAAATTACAGGTACAAAGGCTATTGACTAGAGGATGGGAGACCCTTCTCCAAAGTTAGAAGCCCACTATGGGCTTTCTGAGAGTGAGCAGGAAACAAAGAGCCAGTAAACACAAGGTCTCTTTCTCCAGGGTGGTCCTCCTTATGAACCTAGACACCACCCCACCAGGCATAAAATTGAACAGATATTTTTTCTCACAATTCCAACCTCCCAGTCCACCCTTTCTCCCTCACTTGGCAGTCTGAAGTTCTGCCCCTGAAGAGCACAGAGTGTGCGATCTTTTCCTGAGAGATCTGAGCATACTGTGGACTGCTGACCATCAGGACAGAATCTGTGACTAGTTCAAAAGAAAGAGGTTGTGGGAAGAAAGGGACACTCAGCAGGAGGAGGAACACTCCCCTAGTTATGACCTTGCCCAGCCATTGGTGGTGTTGACTCTCAGTTAAGGATATGTCTGGTGAAAAGTGGGGGAAAACCCCAAGCTCTGAGGCACCCACAGCAGGAAAGTGGTTGCTCCATGTGGACTAAGGTCCATGGGCAGGGCTGGTCCCCAGCCCCAGCTAGACTGGTGAGCAGAGGCATGCCAGGTGTGAACTGAGACCTGAGGGCAAGGGGGTGGTCCACTGACTCCAACAGAACCATTGAGCAGAGGCTTGCTGGGTGTGGATTGATACCTAAATGCAAGGGCATGGTTCTCTGACTCCAACAGAGTCAGCAAGCCTCCAGGAGTGAACTGAGACCTGCCGGTCCGCATGGTCTCCTGACTCCAGCCAGGCTAGGGAGCAGAGGTTTGCCAAGTGTGGACTGAGTCTGGTGGGTGGGGGGTGTGGTCCCCTGACTCCAACTAGTCTGGCAAGCAGAGACTTGCTAGGTGTAGACTGAGACCAGCCAGTGGGGGCATGGTCCCTGGCTCCAACTGGGCCTGTGAGCAGAGAAGCAGATAACAATGTAGACTGAGTCTGGTGGGCAGGGGGGTGGATCCCTGGCTCAAACTGCGCTGTTGGAGACCCTTGGGTCCCATTCTGTTGAGCAGGGTTTGCACTGCCAGAGACCATTTAATTGGAACTCATGTCTGGGGCTGTCCACCCTGGGACACTCTGAGGTTGGCCTTCAAAATTCTGTAACGAAAAAGAACTAAAGAGTGGGGGCAGGGTGCCACAGTTATCTGTATCTCTTCATAGCCAAGATTTTTTTTTAAATAATCTAACTTTTTTATTGTTATTATTAAATCATGGTTGTGTACATAAATTCGATCAAGGGGTACAATGTGCTGGGTTTGTATACAGTTTGAAATATTTTCATCAAACTACTTGACATAGCTTCATGGCATTTTCTTAGTTATTGAGTTAAAACATTTATATTCGGCATTTAGTAAGTTTCACCTGTACCCTTCTAAGATGTACCATAAGTGTGGACCAAAGTGTGGACCAATTACTCTCCCCCCACCCATCCTCCCCCTCCCTTCCCTTGCCCCTTTCCCCATATTCTTATGTTGTAATTGGGTTATAGCTTTCATATGAAAGCTATAAGTTAGTTTCATAGTAGGGCTGAGTACATTGGATACTTTTTCTTCCATTCTTGGGACACTTTGCTAAGAAAAATATGTTCCAGCTCCATCCATGTAAACATGAAAGAGGTAAAGTCTCCATCTTTCTTTAAGGTTGCATAATATTCCATGGTATACATGTACCACAATTTATTAATCCATTCTTGGGTCGATGGGCACTTGGGCTTTTTCCATGACTTAGCAATTATGAATTGGGCTGCAATAAACATTCTGATACACATATCTTTGTTATAATGTGATTTTTGGTCTTCTGGATATATATAACCTAGTAGAGGAATTATAGAATTGAATGGCAGTTCTATTTTTAGATTTCTGAGTATTCTCCAGATATCTTTCCACACAGCCAAGATTTAAGCCTAATACTGGTGTTTTAGAATAGGGTAGAGGTTGGCTGATATCAAAACAGAACTAGCTTGCACTATTGCACCAAGTAGGTCCTCAGAGTCACTGGTCAAAACCCTGAAAGGGGTCTTTGTAAGGTTGAGAAGCCACAATTACAAAGCCTAGCAATTTGGTAAGGGGTCGATTATCTCTACTACCTGGGAATCCCAATTCAATCTCACTGTACCATCTCTACTAACCAAACAGTGGAAAATATACACAGTACAAACTCAAAAGAAAAACTCTGGCAATGTGAATAACCAGAGTAGATCAAGGCCCCACCACCACCAAGAAATGACAAAGGAAATACAACTGATGATGCCATGCAGAGACAAATAGCTGCATGTCAGAAATCTAATTCAGAATATAGATGGCAAATAAGATAAATAGAATGGAAGAAAAGATAGAAATTGAATTCCAAAGAGTACTTCTAAAGTTGTCTCAAGAAATTAAAGAATTCTGGGTGGCACCTGTGGCTCAAGGAGTAGGGAACTGGCCCAATATAGCAGGGGTGGCAAGTTTCAGCCCAGCCCTGGCCAAAACTGAAGAAGGAGGAGGAGGAAGAGGAAAGAAGAAGAAATTAAAGAATTCAAAGACCAAGTCACCAAAGATATGTACATAATGAGAAAAGAAATAGCAAAGCTCAAAGAAACAAAAAGGTTAGTTGAGGAGCTCCAAAGTACAATAGAATCCCTCAGTAATGGAATTGACCAGGCAAAATAAAGGATCTCTGAAACTTAAGACAAAGCTTTTGAATGTTCCCAAACAGTCAAAGAGACAGACAAATGGGGAGCAAAAACTGATCATCCCTTGAGAGAGTTGTGGGATCACTCCAAAAGATCAAACACTCATAGGAATTCCCAAAGGAGAAGAGGATGGTCCTAAAGGTATAGATGGTATACCCCAATAGATTATGGAAGAGAAGTTCCCAAGCACTGCAAGAGATTCAGAACTTCAGATAGTAGACAGTTTCAGAACCCCAGCAAGACTCAATCCAAACAAAGCATCTCCCAGACACATTGCCATGAGCTTTGCCAAAGTTAAAACCAAGGAGAAAATTATGCAAGCAGCCAGACATAAGAATTTATTTATCTTCATTCATTCTTTAGGAGGTTTTGGTTTCTAGTCATTATCTTAAACATAGTTATTGTTATTAAATTTTAAGCCTTTTTAATTTTGTGAAGCAAAAAGTGGAAACCTAATAAACATATGTATATGTAAAAAAAATTTTTTTTCATTAAATTACCTACAAAGGGTGATTTTTTTAATTAAATCACCTACAAAGGGTAATTTTTTTTTAATTAATCACCTACAAAGGGAGGAATATCATAATGACTGCAGATCTCTCAACTGAAATGTTTCAAGGCAGAAGAGGATGATTATCAACCGTCAATGTCATAAGACAAAACAACTTTCAACCCAGGATCCTGTATCCAGCTAAATTGAGTTTAATTGGTGATGGAGAAATCAAATACTTTAATGACACAGACATGTTGAAATTTGCCATAACTAAACTAGCTCTCCAGGATATTGTTAGACCAATCCTCCACAACAACCAGCACAATGGTCTACCACCAAAGTAAACTCACTCAGAAATTCTTGAACATAACCCAACTTCCACAAAGGTGAAAGGATTAAAAATGTCCACTGGACATCTGAGAAACATGACACCCAAAACTCAACTAGGCTTATCAATTCTCTCAATTAATGTGAATGGTTTAAATTGTCCTCTAAAGAGGCACAGGCTGACTGACTGAATACATAAACTCAGACCAGATATCTGTTGCATACAAGAATCTCATCTTACCTTAAAGAATAAAAATAGACTCCGGGT
This sequence comes from Arctocebus calabarensis, assembly GCA_963573935.1. Taxonomy (NCBI): domain Eukaryota; kingdom Metazoa; phylum Chordata; class Mammalia; order Primates; family Lorisidae; genus Arctocebus; species Arctocebus calabarensis. The sequence goes on from CAUYON010061186.1 coordinate 10,132, forward strand.
GAAGGTATGGACTTCTATAATACAGGCAAATGGAAACCAGAAAAAAGTAGGGGATGCAATTTTAGTTGCAGATACAATTGGCTTTAAACCCACAAAGATAAAGAAAGATAAGGATGGTCACTACATATTTGTCAAGGGAAATACCCAACATGAAGAGATCTAGATACTTAACATTTATGCACCCGACCAGAATGCTCCTCAATTTATAAAGCAAACCCTAATGGATATGAACAACTTAATGTCTTCATGAACTATAATAGTTGGAGATTTTAACACCTGTGTGACAGTTTTGGATAGATTCTCCAAGAAGAAACTAAACAAAGAAATATTAGACTTAAACCTGACCCTAGAACAAAGACTTTACAGACCTGTACAGAACACTTCATCCTAATAAAACTGAATATACATTCTTCTCATCAGCCCATGGGTTATCCTCCAAAATTGAACATATCCTAGGACACAAGTCTAACCACAGCAAAATTTAAAAGTATAGAAATTATTCCTTGTATCTTCTTGGACCACCATGGAATAAAAGTTGAACTCAACAGCAACAGGATCTTCATACTCAATCTTCATACTCAAACAAAGTAATGGAAATTAAATAATCTTAGGCTGAATGATAGCTGTGTCAAAGACAAGATTAAAAAGGAAATCACCAAATTTTTGGAACAAAATGATAATGAAGACACAAATTATAAAAACCTATAGGATATTGCAAAGTTAGTCCTAAGATGTAAATTTATAGCATTCGAAGCCTTCATCAAAAACACAGAAAAAGAAGAAGACAACAACTTAATGGAAGACAACAACTAGAAAAGGAAGAACATTCCAACCCCAAATCCAGCACAGGAAAATAAATAACCAAAATTAGGGGAGAATTAAATGAAATTGAAAACAAGAGAATCATTCAGAAGATCAACAAAACAAAAAATTGGTTTTTTTTAAAGATTAATAAAATTTATAAACCTTTGGCCAACCTAATCATAAACAGAAAAGTAAAATCTCTAATACCATCTATCAGAAATGATAAAGAAGAAATAACAACAGACACCTCAGAAATTCAAAAAATCCTCAATGATTACTACAAAAATTTATATTCTCAGAAATATTAAAAGTTGAAGGAAATGGACCAATTAGTGGAAACACACCACCTTCCTAGACTCAACCAGAAAGAATTAGAAAGCTTGAATAGACCTATATCAATCAATGAAACAGCATCAACTATACAAAATCTCCCAGAAAAGAAAAGTCCAGGACCAAGAGCCTTCACATTCAAATTTTATCAAACCTTTCAAGGGAACTAGTACCTATATTTCACAACCTTTTCCAAAGCATAGAAAAAGAAGCAATACTTCCCAACACATTCTATGAAGCAAATATCACCCTGATCCACAAACCAGGAAAGGACCCAACAAAGAAAGAAAATTATAGGCCAATATCATTAATGAATATCGATGCAAAAATATTCAATAAGATCATAACAAACAAAATTTAACAACACATCAAAACAATTATACACCTTGATCAAGTTGGTTTTATTCCAGTGCTGCAGTGTTGGTTCAATATACGCAAATCTATAAATATAATACATCACATCAATAAAATAGAAAACAAAGACCATGTGATTCTCTCAATTTGATGCAGAAAAGCTTTTGATAATATCCAGCATCCTTTTAAGAAAATAGGTATAAAAAGGACATTTCTTAAACTGATAGAGGCCATCTACAGCAAACCCACAGCCAATATCACATTGAATGATATAAAACTGAAAACATTTCCACTCATATCAGGAAAAAGGCAAGGATGACCACTGTCTCCACTGCTATTCAACATGGTAATGGAAGTCTTACCCATCATAATCAGGCAAGAGAAGGCAATCAAGGTATCCAAATAGGGTCTGAAGAGATCAAACTCTCACTCTTCACTGATGATATGATCCTATACCTGGAAAATCCCAGGGACTCAACTATAAAACTCTTAGAAGTGATCAAAGAATACAGCAACATCTTAGGATAAAAAAATCAATACTGGAGGAGCCAAGATGGTGGCCGAGTACCAGCTTTCTTGCAACTGGGCTCGGTGAGACTGGGGAGAGAAGACTTCAGGCATCTCTGGCTGACGAGATCTGCCCAGAAACATCCCTTTGGAGACACAGGGAGACAGCGTGAGACTTCTGGACCCCCTGAGGAAGGCAAAAGCAGTGGAGTGTTCGTTCGGTCTAATCCTGCCGGCAGCTGTGACTACAGCACTGGTGAGATTGCAAACTGGAAAGGCCTTACCTGTGAGCTGTTTGGGTTTCTTTTGGACTTGGCACTCGGTTGAACTGCCTTGAGAGAACTAGGGCAAGAGTGCAGAGGTATTGGAGTGTTGTCTGGGGCTCCACACTGAGCTA
>CAUYON010061187.1:0-28459 GCA_963573935.1 Arctocebus calabarensis
TGTGGCTTCACAGCTCATAGCAACCTCCAATTCCTGGGCTCAAGCGAGTCTCTTGCCTCCACCTCCCAAGTAGCTGGGACTACAGGCGCCCACCACAACGCCTGGCCATTTTTTGGTTGCAGCCGTCATTGTTGTTTGGCGAGCCCAGGCTGGGTTCGAACCCGCCAGCTCAGGTGTACATGGCTGGCGCCTTAGCCCATTGAGCCACAGGCGCCAAGCCTCTTAGTCATATTTGTAAATTTACACCCCTCCCTCCTTCCTCTTACCCTCAGGACCTATTGCTCCCTACACCTATGTATTCCCTTCTTCGTATAACCCATCCCCTAGTCTTTCCCCATCCTGAGTCTTTCTCAGGGTCTCTCTCTCCCCTTCAGCTCCACTTTCAACTCTGGCAATCCCCATCCCCATCCCCATCCTGAGTCTTTCTCAGGGTCTCTCTCTCCCCTTCAGCTCCACTTTCAACTCTGGCAATCGTGGCTCTGGGAACAGGAATCACCTTCATCATGTTTGGCGTTTCTAGCTTCCTCATTTTCCGGTGAGTTCTGTGCTTTCCACTGACCTCCTCCCCATCTCCCCATTCCACACAGCCTCTGGCTGAAGCCATATGGTCCCTATTGCATGGGATAGAGGTATCCAGCCTGTTAATTTGGTGATTATCACCTAGACCTAATAGCGTCTTCCTCCCTAGCCTTTCTTTTTAGCTGCTTTTTAGCCAAGGTGTTTCTTTCACTTTTGGTTCTAGACTGGGTATACTAACTAGTGTTAATTTACTGGATATACTAACCTTAACTGAAGGTTAAGATCAAAGGTGAATTTTCCATGGAAGTTTCTTTTTTAAGAAAGAACTTTCACCTCTGCCCTCTGTCTTTGTGAGCACATGCCAGATATGCAGAGAACACATCTTTCAGTCTTGTCTCTCTGGTATAACAAGTGCAGCTTTAGGAGCTGCAGGGAAGCCCTTGTAGTTCCACTGTTAGCTTAGGGGTGTGGCAGGATTGGGCTTGCCAGTCAACTGAGGTGTGCAGTCCTTACAGAAAACTGATGCTGGAGAAGGAGCTGGCCAGCATGTTGTGGCGCATTCGCTGGGAAGAACTGCAGTTTGGCAACTCAGAGCGTTATCATAAAGGTGCAGGCAGTCGCCTCACACTGTCACTGGTGAGCCCTTGTCTCAGATGTCCCTCTGCCTCTGAGTTCCTGTCCTTTCTTACCTTGGACCTTTCCCAGCACATTGGCCTGTATTGATAGCCTCTGCACTACCACCATCATCTAATGTTCCTTTCATCCTTCCGCCTCCATGTTGCCCTTGGCCCCAGCGGGGATCCAGTTACGGCTCACTCATGACAGCCCATGGGAAATACCAGATCTTTGCCAACACCGGTCACTTCAAGGTGAACAGTCATCTGCTTGTTCTGGTCCCCACCATTTCATCCTGTCTCATCCTCATCTGCTAGCTCTGCCTCTGAACCACAGCCCCTCAGCAACCCCGTATATGCCCCACTGAGTTCCTGTATGCGTTCACAGTTTTCCAGTATTTTATAGCACAAAACTTCTAATATTCATTCCCATTTTTCCTTTCACTCCTACCATCAGGGAAATGTTGTTGCCATCAAACACGTGAATAAGAAACGCATCGAACTGACCCGCCAGGTTCTGTTTGAACTCAAACATGTATGTAATAGAGGATGGATTGAGGGTGAGGGTGAATAGAGCTGGGAAAGAAGAGAAAGAAAGACTATAGAATAGTAAAATTGGCTAGGAGGGCAAGGGGATTCTTTATAAATGATTTAAGTTGTAGGTAAGAGAAAAGTCTTATGTAGTGGTAGGCTTCTGTATCTAATTTTTAACCTTTCAATTCTCTTGTCCTTTCCATTGTTTTTTCTCCTAGATGAGAGATGTTCAGTTCAACCATCTCACTCGCTTCATTGGAGCCTGCATAGACCCTCCGAACATTTGCATCATCACTGAGTATTGTCCTCGTGGGAGTTTACAGGTGAGGGATAGATTATGGCAGGGGTGGGAAGATAGGTCCAAAGTTACATTGACTCTATGCCAAGTGATAGCTAGTAGGGTCTAGGACAGACAATCTATTCCATGTCACTTACCAGGATATTCTAGAAAATGACAGCATCAACTTGGACTGGATGTTTCGTTATTCACTCATTAATGACCTTGTGAAGGTGAGTCTTCCCCACTCCTTAAGAGTTCACCCACTCTAAAATGCTTCTGTTGTTCTGTCTTTGCTTGTGATTTCTTTCCTTCTATTCCTCTGAAAGTCCTATTCTTTCTCTTCTTATTCCTATGGTTGAGTAATAATGGTTAAATAAGGGGTCTAGGGTTTATGATTGGAGGAGTGAATTTTATCTGCCCTAGGAGTTGTACAACCGTAGAGGTTTTTTCTCTTCCTGCCCCAGACATTTCAGATCTTTTCCCATTATCTCTTTTACCTCCAAGAGCTCATATTAAAACCCCTTAGCAAGGAAGAAATGAGTGGAGTTGCCAAATATTCATCACCTATTTTTCCTCTCATCATTTTACCCTCTGATCAATATTTGGCAGGTGTGCTTTCTTGTTCCGAAAACTGAAATTTAAAAAAGAATATTTGCTAGTAAAACTAAGAGAAACCAAGAAAGGTGGTACCAAGATTACCAAAATTGGTCTTGTTTCTATATACCTAGTGTCAGCTATTTTCAAATGAGGCAGAGGCCCATAAGTTTGTGGGGCATTATAAAACTGAATCTTGCCTTGGTTGGACAAGGGTTTAGAAGCAAGCCCACTGTGCCACACCTAAAGCTGGCTTTGGTTTTCTGCTAAATTCTCATGAAGTTATTTAAATGTATTTTTTGTGAAAGTTTGCCATCAATTGAGATATGAAATATTAGGTAAAGTTGAGGTAGTGCTCGAGTAGAGAATAAATATGAGAAAAATACAACTCTTGAGAGAGCAATGATTGATGGAAAAAAGTAATTTACATCAAAGCCAGAAGCCTAATCATTTCTGTAATTTTGGAAGGCATTCTTTTCCATCCTTAGAATTTCCACACAAGTAAATTCATAAATTTGGAGATTCCCAAAGGTTTTGTTGATGCCAAAAGAAATAAAAAGGAAGAGTTCACAGTGACTAGAATTGCGAATTAAGTACAGAGCTAAACATTTAAACAGGTGTTTTTGGTTAGCATACTGAACTTTGTGTCCTTTTCTGCCCCTGAACTGACTTGGTGGGCTTCTAGGGTTTTACTTTTGGGAAGCTCCATTCTGTCCTCTGAAGACCTGTCTTATAGTCCCTCAGAGGCAAAGGTTTTTTTCTTCACTGGCCCTATGGGACCAGCAGTTTTATGCTTCTATATTAGTTTAGCACTTGGTTGCCTACTTTTGTCCATTTTCCAGGTTTTTATAATTTACTGTTTTCTCCACTTTTTCTGTGGTCCAACATCCCCACTAGTAGATCACATTCCTCCTCCACCCTGAGTTGCCCAACTACACCTGATTATGCACTAAAGTTTACAACTAGCTATTCTTCCTTTGTGCCCTTATCTACTCTTGCTACCTGGGTCTCAAACCATGTCTCTTCCTAATTTAGCGGCCAGGCATTTGAGGCTGTGGAGGTAATGTCTTAGAGTTCATGCCTAGTTCCATTCCCCTCACTACTCAGAAGACTGATCACCCTTTTGGGGTAATAATTGGTAGCTTCTCTTATCCCTCCTCTTAATCTTTATTTTTCCTATTCCCTGGTACTTAGGTGCCTGTATATTGCTTATGTTATCAGGAAGGATAACCCTCTTATTCTGTCTGCTTCCTTGGGTAGAAGCTTCAAAAGATGCTTTCCAAAATCACCTTATTATTTGTAGTGGTCTCAAGATCTTTAGACAGCTTGCCAGGGACCATCTCATGGAGAGAAGGGGTATTCTATGTGGTATGATCCAGTTTCATAACTTAATTTGTATCCTGCAGGGTATGGCCTTTCTTCACAACAGCATTATTTCATCCCATGGGAGTCTCAAGTCCTCCAACTGTGTTGTGGACAGTCGTTTTGTGCTAAAAATCACAGACTATGGCCTGGCCAGCTTCCGGTCAACAGCTGAACCTGATGACAGCCATGCCCTCTATGCCAGTGAGGCCCACAGCCCACTTTCACTCCTATATCCCTGATCCTTTCCATCTAGGGAGGGCAGAAGAGGGAGACAGAGTGACAGTAACATGGGAATGAGCCCCGGCAGGCTTGGAGGTACCCTATTTTGGAGACCTGGCCAGCCTGTTCTCTCCTTTCAGAGAAGCTGTGGACTGCTCCTGAACTGCTCAGTGAGAATTCCTTGCCAACCATAGGCATGCAGAAAGCTGATGTCTATAGCTTTGGGATCATCCTACAAGAGATAGCACTTCGCAGTGGTCCTTTCTACTTGGAGGGCCTGGACCTCAGCCCCAAAGGTGACCGTCAATCCACTACTCATAGCCTCTTCTTCCTGGGGAAACTCTGTTCTTCATCCAAACCTTTTATCACCCTCAGAGATTGTCCAGAAGGTCCGAAATGGTCAGCGCCCGTATTTTCGGCCAAGCATTGACCGGACCCAACTGAATGAAGAGCTAGTTTTGCTGATGGAGCGATGTTGGGCCCAAGATCCAGCTGAGCGGCCAGACTTTGGACAGATTAAGGGTTTCATTCGCCGCTTTAACAAGTGAGAGGGCATTAAGGGTTAGGGACTCCCCAGGGATAGAAGCCTCATCAGTCTTCAGTGGATGAGGTGGGGCTGGTGGGGCTGAGAGTGGGTTGGGTAGGAAGTCCTAGGAGTCTTGAGAATCTTGCAGCAGGTGCCATTATCTTGGTCTCCCCCAGGGAGGGTGGCACCAGCATACTGGACAACCTCCTGCTGCGCATGGAACAGTATGCCAATAACCTGGAAAAGCTGGTGGAAGAACGCACACAGGCCTATCTGGAGGAGAAACGCAAGGCTGAGGCTCTACTCTACCAAATTCTACCCCAGTGAGACCTTTTCCCCCTTCCTGAATTTTCCTTTGGGATTCTGCTCTGTCGGGTTCTGCCTCATCAGACTCCTGAGAACTCATTTTCAACCCTCAGAACCCTGCTTGCCACAGTGAGCTTGCTGTAGGCTACATGCTTCTATTCTTTCTCCACATCAGCTGTGCTGCCTTCTGTCTTCTCATCTCTTCTTAGGACACTACTGTACATGCCCTTGCTTCAGCACATCTAGCTCCCACATGCAGGGATCACCTCACAACCCCCCCTTGCACTACAGTATATGTCTTCCCAGCCCCTTTCCTTTTCCTCCACCAAGTGCAGCCTTCATGTTCAACTCATTTCTGTTGCAGCCACACACCCTTTTCCCTCTCCCTCCCCCTCTTACTCCCTTGGAGTACAGCTCACACTGTACCCTTACTTCCTAGTTCAGTGGCAGAACAGTTAAAACGGGGAGAGACTGTACAGGCTGAGGCCTTTGACAGTGTTACCATCTACTTCAGTGATATTGTTGGCTTCACAGCATTGTCAGCAGAGAGCACTCCCATGCAGGTGAGAGCCATGGATGAGAGGCAGTGGGTGGGATGGGGACCTGGAGGAGCTTCACTGACAACAGATTAGTTTGTTCCAGAGTTCCCACATTTTATGATGGCTCATGGGTTAAGAATTCTTAGAAAGTTGGGCATAAGTCTCAGGGCCTCTGCTTTTCCATCCCCGTTAGGTGGTGACACTTCTTAATGACTTATATACCTGTTTTGATGCCATAATTGACAATTTTGACGTCTACAAGGTAAGAGCTGGGGTTGCCCTCTTATTAAGACCCCTTTGAAACCCAGTGTCCCTGAACCCCACATGCCTTACCCACTCCATAGTCAGTTTTCCCTCCAGGGTCTCCGGCATCCTAGTGCTGGAGTGCACTTTGTGGACAGCTATGGCTATGGAACCATAAGTGTACACTTCTAACTTCTTGTGAAACTTTAAGACTTCTCTAAGCAAAACATTCATAAAAATTTAGCACCTATCTCCCTGGAGATATAAATACAGCTATGTCTATCTTTTCTTTCCAGTCTTTTCCAGACACGGAAGAATCATACAGGATGTAGAATTTAGTGGGGTGAAGGGCAAGATATGAAAAAACCATACAAAGCTTTTTATTGAAGCCATTGAGTTGGCAGAGGGTTGGTTTTACTGTCCTTGGGAGTAAAAAGGATCTAGATTTGAATACCTTTTTTTGTGTGTGTGTGTGGCCTTAAGTAAGTAACAGAATCTCCCTTAGTTGTTTTATCTATAAGATGGTAATAATAAATTTGCTGTATGTAAGCCAGGCATGGTGGCTCACGCCTGTAATCCTAGTACCCTGGGAGGCAGAGACAAGTGGATTGCCTGAGCTCAGGAGTTCGAGACCAGCCTGAGCAAGAGCAAGACCCTGTTTCTACAAAATAGAAAAACTAATAGGGTGTTACAGCAGGAGCCTGTAGTCCCAACTACCTGGGAGACTGAGGCAGAAGTATTGTTTTAGCCTAAGAGTTTGAGGTTGCTGTGAGCTATGATGCCATAGCACTCTACCTAGGGCAACAGAGTGAGACTCTGTCTCAAAAAGCATAAAATAAATTTGCTTTGTGGAAAGTGGCTAAAGTATGGCAGATAATATCTATTTTTGTTCCTTCTCTTTGGACTTACTATATCATCTTGACTATTTCTACAACAAAGAACTCCCATAAACCCCTTTACCCAGATTTATCAATTGTTCATGTTCCCTCCCACTTGATTTATTTATTTATTTATTTATTTATTTATTTATTTATTTTTTTATTTTTTTGGAGACCAAGCCTCAAGCAGTGGCCCTGTGTGGCTTTACAGCTCACAGCAACCTCCAATTCCTGGGCTCAAGTGAGTCTCCTGCCTCTGTCTCCCAAGTAGCTGGGACTACAGGCGCTCGCCACAACACTCGGCTATTTTTGTTTGGGTTGCAGCCGTCATTGTTGGTTGGCGGGCCAGCTCAGGTTTACATGGCTGGCGCCTTAGCCCACTGAGCCACAGGAGCCGAGCCTCACTTGATTTATTTTTAAAAATCAATCTATATGGCTAGGCGCCTATAGTTCAGTGGTTAAGACACCGGCCACATACACTGGGTCTGGCGGGTTCAAACCTGGCCTGGGCCTGCTAAACGATAACTATAACAAAAAAATAGTTGGGCGTTATGGCAGGCACATGTAGTCCCAGCTACTTGGGAGGCTGAGGCAAGAGAATTGCTTAGGTCCAAGAGTTAGGGGCTACTGTGAACTGTGACGCCACAGCACTCTACCGAGGGCAACATAGTGAGACTATGTCTCAAAAAAAAAAAAAAAATAGGGCGGTGCCTGTGGCTCAGTGAGTAGGACACCAGCCCCATATACCAAGGGTGGCAGGTTCAAACCCAGCCCCGGCCAAACTGCAACAACAACAACAACAAAATAGCTGGGCGCTGTGGTGGGAGCCTTGTAGTCCCAGCTACTTGGGAGGCTGAGGAGAGAGAATTGCCTGAGCCTGGGAGCTGGAGACTGCTGTGAGCTGTGTGACGCCACGGCACTCTACCGAGGACGGTAAAGTGAGACTGTGTTTCAAAAAATAAAAATAAATAAAAAATAAAAAAAGAAATCAATTTATATAGATCAGGCACTCTGGGAGGCTGAGGAGAGGGGATCACTTGAGGTTTGGAATTCGAGACCAGCCTGAGCAAGAGTGAGATCCCATCTCTACTAAAAATAGAAAAAATTAGCCAGGCATGGTGGTGCACACTTGTAGTCCCAGCTACTCAGATTTCCCTAAACCTAAAACCTTCACCATGTATTTCCTAAAAACAATGACATTCTCTTGTATAGTTTTAGTACCATCACTAAAACCAAGAGACTGTCTTCTCCTCTCTGACAAGTTTGGGCTGTGTGGCCCAAATCATGGGGACTGTTTTGCCTAGTCACCATCTTCTGTGCTCTTCAGTTTAGTCTGTTTTCCTGCTTCCTATTTCCTGACAACAGAGCCTATCTGTCCATGTTCTGTTGCAGACAGGTCATCTATCCATTCAGCAAACATTTACTGAGTATTCACCAGGTGCTGGGGTTAGAGGAGGAGGATTTAAAGATTCCCTTGACATCTCCTCCCCCCCAGACTCTCAGTACCATGGCACTTATTTTCTAGTCAATGTTCTGGCTTCCCAAGCTGTCAGGATGACTCATGGTGGTATCTAACTTCTCTTCCTCTACTATTCCTCATCCCCAAGGTAGAAGTGACCTTTTAATCCCCTCTTAATCAGGTGGAGACAATTGGGGATGCCTACATGGTAGTATCTGGCCTCCCAGGCCGAAACGGTCAACGCCATGCTCCAGAAATTGCTCGTATGGCCCTAGCATTACTGGATGCAGTTTCTTCCTTCCGCATCCGCCACCGACCCCATGACCAGCTGAGGCTACGCATAGGGGTCCATACTGGTAAGGCTGACTTTCACCCAGCTCTAGTCTCCACCTTTCCCAGGCTGTCCCAACCGGCTTCTTCTCATAGGGCCAGTCTGTGCTGGGGTTGTTGGCCTGAAGATGCCCCGCTATTGTCTGTTTGGAGACACAGTGAACACTGCTTCTCGAATGGAGTCAAATGGTCAAGGTTAGACATTAGCCTTTGACCTTCATTGGCCTCAATTTATCCTACCCTTTTCTTCTTTTCATAATTCCTCCAAGTCTCTCAATTTGAGAGACCACAGTTCCTAAGTGCCCCATCCTTGAACATATTTTGGTTCTATTGGATATACATTGGGAGGTTTGGGAGCTTCCTAGGAGTGGCTGGTTGGGTAATACACTCTCTAATACCACCAATTCTTCTCTTGCCTTTTCTTTGATCTTCTTTCAACCATCTCATCCCCCCCCCACCACCCTGCCCCAGCCCTGAAGATTCATGTCTCTTCCACCACCAAGGATGCCTTGGATGAGCTAGGATGCTTCCAGCTAGAGCTTCGGGGGGATGTGGAGATGAAGGTAATGGCAGGCCATCGGGAGAGGGTCATGGAAAGGGAGGATGAAAGTGATTATGGGAGGTGATGGGGGTAGAGAAGGAGTCTGAATTATGTCCACTCCTGTGGTTCCAGGGAAAAGGAAAGATGCGAACTTATTGGCTCCTAGGAGAGCAGAAGGGACCTCCTGGACTCCTGTAAGCTTTACTTCTTCCCAAGTCAGACAATCTCCTGCTGCTGGTACCTGGGTGGGCAGTGGCCACCTTCTCTCCACACACCAGAAATGGACATAGTCACATGAGATGGAAAACATGCACCAAGAAAACCTACCTTGTCTGGAAGTTGTAGCCCTCTGCAGCTCAGCCTTGTACATATATCTGCCCTTCTCTGGCTTGGTCCCCTTCCTCCTTAACCTTCTGTAAATATCTGTATCTAAACCAGAATATTTTGGCCAAATATAAAACAACAAAAAATAGCCATGGTGTCACAGACTGGTTTAGGGACAACCCCAAGGAAAGTTATGGGGTATGGTTACAGTGACTCACAGAATCACTAAATTAACAGTCTCAGGATGAGAGAGAACCCTTTATGTAAAGCCCCTTCATCAAGTACAGAGAGAATTAACTTCCTCTCAACTTCTGTAGTACAGATAGAAATAGATTCCATATGCTACATCCTACTTCCCTCTCCTCAGCTCTTAGACAGGAGTTGCTCTCCCCCCTCCACCACCCTGCCCTCTTCCCTGACAGGCAAGGGAAGACATTTCTCCCAATTGGTGAAGGTAATCCTCAGATTCATAGGGCAAAGGCTGCCCCAGAGACAAGGGTATTGGTGTTGAGAAGCTGCAGTTCTTCCGAAATGGTGTGTCCAGTGTCCTGATGTTACTGACACCCTGGAAGAGTGCCAGAATGGGGACAGATCCTGCTCTCCCTGAGCCAGAACCAGCCTCTGCCCCGTCTTCTCCACCCCCTCCCTACCCCCAGGCCCTAGTCACCCTAACACACCGGTAGCTGTGGTGCCCTCTGTATCCAGAAGGTTTCAGGCTGCTCCTGACGGTAATCGTGAGGCTGTGAAGGAGAGTCCTGAGTAACTCCTGGCCTTCAGCCCTCTCTCTTGACCTCTGGGCCTGATGCTTTCCCACAGCCTATTAGAGTCCAGCTATACAAGTGGGGTGGGATGGGTTCTCACCTTCGTTGGGGCAGGAGGCCTTGCTTGCACCAGCTCCATTTGGTAGTCATGGTGTGTCACAGACTCGACCTCAAAGAGCTTCCTTGTGGTTTCCTGCTCTGCCTGTACCTCTTTACTATGCAGCAAGGGTGTCAAGGCCATTATACCCCAATTTTTCTCCCTGCCCCCATTCCCCTTCCCTGTCTCTCACCAGATCTGATGGTGCAGGAGCATCTCTAACATGGCTTCGCGCTTCCCTGTGGGAGGGTAGAGTGAGGGTCTGGTTAAGAAGCAGGCCCAGAAGAAACAAATTTGAGAAAAAAAAGAAAAATCCTGTTATTGCCCTTATATCCATCAGACAATCCACAGCCCCACTAGAAATCCTTTTCTCTCCTTTTTTCTCTGACTAATGGACTCATTCTGCCCCTCTCATGTTTCACACCTCGAAGTGGCTGGTAGGGGTTTCCTGGGGGCTGATATGAGTCTTTCTGGGTGGTACTAGAGGACATGGGTGACTGTAGTTGCACGGTCAGCAATCCTTGGTGTCCATGTCGGAAGAAGAAACTCTCAGAGCCATCCTGCATGGTTGGAACTTGATCCAGGTGGTTGGTGGCTCTCTGTGGGTCCCAAGTTCAGTGACTATGGTATACCTTCTGATACTCACCCTTATCATAAATTACCCCCTCCCCTAGGAAACAGATAAGTATTCAAGAAAAGGTAGCAGGCCAAAACTTTAATACCTCTTCCTCCCAGTTGTGGAGGAGGCACTGGCCCCGTGGCAATGTTTCATTGAAAACCTTAGGCTTCACTTTAACCTTTGGGGACTTCCACAGCCCTCGGGAACCAGGTTCTGAGACTTGCAAAAATTCCCAGGGTGGTTTCTGAGGTTCCCATTCGCCATGGTAACTCCAGGAGGTATAATTTGGGACCAAATCTGCTGTAAAATTTCTGAACCTTGAAGTGTGGGGGCCAAGCTCAGGGGCAGGATCAGAGACTGGACTAGGACCAGGACCAGAGCCACGGCCAGGACCAGAAGTAGAGCCAGGGACAGAGCCACGGCCAGGACCAGAGCTAGAGCCAGGAACAGGACCAGAGCCAGGGACAGAGCCATGGCCAGGAACAGAGCTGGAGCCAGGAACAGGGCCAGAGCCAGGACCATAGCCATGGCCAGGCACAGCGCTGGAGTCAGGGCCATAGCCAGGACCATAGCCAGCACCATAGCCAGGACCAGGCCCAGACCCGGAGCCAGGGCCATAGCCACGGCCAGGCCCAGAGCCAGAGCCAGAGCCAGGGCCATAGCCATGTCCAGGCCCAGAGCCGGAGCCAGGGCCATAGCCATGGTCAGGCCCAGAGCCAGAGCCACGGCCAGGCCCAGAGCCAGAGCCAGAGCCAGAGCCAGGGCCATAGCCAGGGCTATAACCACGGCCAGAGCCAGAGCCAGAGTCAGGGCCATAGCCAGGGCTATAACCACGGCCAGAGCCAGGGCCAGGCTCAGAGCCAGAGCCAGGGCCATAGCCACGGCTAGGCCCAGAGCTAGAGCCAGGGCCATAGCCACGACCAGGCTCAGAGCCAGGGCCATAGCCACGGCCAGGGCCATAGCCACGACCAGGCTCAGAGCCAGGGCCATAGCCACGGCCAGGCTCAGAGCCAGGGCCATAGCCACGGCCAGTCTCAGAGCCAGGGCCATAGCCACGGCCAGGCTCAGAGCCAGGGCCATAGCCACGGCCAGGCTCAGAGCCAGGGCCATAGCCACGGCCAGGCTCAGAGCCAGAGTCATAGCCATGGACAGATCTATGGCCAGGCCCAGAGCCATAGCCCGGACCTGCACCAGAACCAGGGACAGAGCTACGGCCAGGCCCAGAGCCATAGCCAGGACCTGCACCAGAACCAGGGACAGAGCTACGGCCAGGGACAGAGCCATGACCAGGACCAGAGCCAGAGGCAGGGATAGAGTCATGGCCAGGCCCAGAGCTAGAGTCCAGAATAAGGCCAGGGCTAGAACTAAGGTCAGATGTAGTATAGGGATCCCCAGCAATACAGGAAACATAGGCAGGTTCAAAGTCAAGACTTCCATGGCCAATTTTGTCGGTAAATCTGGGTCCCACACATGGCTCCCCAAGAAGACTGATATCAGAGGAGGGCTCTGTGAACCCAGAATAGGGCGCTGAGATCTGTGTTGATAATGCCCCTGGTTTGGCGGTGGTGATGGCTGCAGTGGCTTCAGCCGCTGATGCAGCCGCTGATGCTGCCGCTGTTGCAGCCGCTAAGGTTGCGGCTGCCAGAGCAGACCTAGGAACGCTATCTGAAGAAGGAAACGGTTCTGAAGTGGACCCAAGATCTTCAGAGCTGGGATGTACATGTAACAATCTGAAAGAAAGCAAAAGCTACAAAGTTGTCAAAAACACAGCAGAGGAAGTCCGCTGATCTTTGTTCCCTTTATGCCTGCAGCCATAGCTGTGGCTCTCACCGCGACGGTGATCCTTCTGTAGACTCGGTCTCCATCTTCCCACCCCAGCTGCTAGGTTGCCATAGAGACGACAAACAATTCCTGGAGTCTGCGCAGAACTAGAGCTGGGCGGATGTGGTGGAGAGTAAGGGTGGAGGCAAGTCCTCGGTAGGGCGGAAGTCTTAAAGTTGGTGCGATCTGAGAAGTCCGCTTTTCAGTCCGACTCTATCCTGCCTCAACCGGATTTTTAAAGTTCCGCAGGTGTAAGACCTTGCCCTCCAAGCCCAAGCTTGATTGTGGCTAAGGTGATTCTTCCTGAGGATATATTGGAGACTTGCCCAGGGCTGTGGCATCAGACAATAGCCTATTTGGTGTGTTGTAGATGGGAAATAGTAGCTTGTTTTTAGTTTGCTTAGTACATTCTCAAAAGAGGGTGCGGAGAAGTCTTTAAAAAAAAAGTTTAGGCTCGGCGCCTGTGGCTCAGCGGGCTAAGGCGCTAGCCACGTACACCTGAGCTGGCAGGTTCGAATCCAGCCCGGGCCCACCAAACAACAATGACGGCTGCAACCAAAAAATGGCCGGGCGTTGTGGCGGGCGCCTGTAGTCCCAGCTACTTGGGAGGCAGAGGCAAGAGACTCACTTGAGCCCAGGAATTGGAGGTTGCTGTGAGCTGTGATGCCACGGCACTCTACCCAGGGTGACAACTTGAGGCTCTGTCTCAAAAAAAATAAAATACAAAATAAAATACAAATGAAAAACTGAGAAAGAGGATTGCTTGAGCCCAAGAGTTTGAGGTTGCTGTGAGCTATGATGCCATGGCACTGTATCAAGGATGACTCTGTCTCCAAAAAAAAGGGAGAAAAAAGATCAAGTGATCATCCTGCTTCAGCTTCCCAGAGTGCTAGGATTACTGGCATGAGCCACAACATATAGTCAGCATTTTCATCTTCAGTTTTTGTTCTGTGTATTTTTTCTTTCAAATTATTAAGAACATATGTCAATTATTTTATGTCATTTATCTTTCCATATTTTGGTTATCCATTGTTTTGTTTGCTGTGATGAAACCCCAGCTGAGTGCCTCATGAGTTTTTTGGGTGATTTTTTTTTTTTTTTTAGGCAGAGTCTCAAGCTGTTGCCCTGGGTAGAGTGCCATGGCATCACAGCTCACAGCAAGCACAAACTGTAGGGGTTGAAGCAATTCTCTTGCCTTAGCCTCCCAAGTAGCTGGGACTACAGGCACTCTCCACAACACCTAGCTATTTTTTGTTACAGTTGTCATTGTTGTTTTAGCTGGCCCAGGCTGGGTTCAAACCCGCAAACTTCAGTGTATGTGGCTGGCGCCATAATCACTGTGGTATGGGCCCTGAGCCTGGCTATTTTTTTTTTTTTTTAAGAGACAGAGTGTCACTTTGTCTCCCTGGGTAGAGTGCCATGGCGTCACAGCTCACAACAACCTCCAACTCCTGGACTTAGGCAATTCTCTTGTCTCAGCCTCTCGAATATCTGAGACTCCAGGCACCTTCCACAACGTCCAGCTATCTTTTTGTTGCAGTTCAACTGGGGCCAGGTTTGAACCCACCACCCTCAGTACAGGGGGCTGGCACCCTACTCACTGAGCCACAGGTGCTGCCCGATGCCTGGCTATTTTTAAAGACAGGGTCTTGCTCTTGTTCGGGCTAGCCTTGAACTCATGAGCTCAAGCAATCCACCCACCTGGGCCTCCCAGAGTTCTGGGATTACATGCCTGAGCCACTGCACCTGGCCTATTTTTTAATCTTTTCTTAATGGGCCTGTCAAAATTCATAGCTGTCACCCTGGAAATGCTTTAGAGATAATCTAACCATACAGCAAATCTTTACATTCCTATTTTTTCTATTATTATTTTTTAGATTTTTTCCAAAGAATCTTACATTCTCTCTTCCCACCAGCAGGTCTTCTCTTCGCATCTAGACTTACTTGGTCCTGCTTGTTCAGTCAGCAGCTCACTGATGAGCTTTGCAGCTCCAACCTTAACTGCAGTCATGTGCCCATAACGATGCTTCAGTCAGCAGCCACGTACACAGTGGTGGTCCCACAAGATTGTAATGGAGCTGAAAAATCACTATCACCATAACCATCGTAACGCCGTAGCATGCTGCATTCGTTACCTTTTCTCAGAATACTTACCATGTGATGACAGTTGCCTACAGTATTCAGTATGTGACATGCTATGCAGATTTGTAGCATGGGGACAGCAGGCCACACCATCCCAGTGTGTGCAGGTGCACTGTGCCATGCTCACACGGTGAGACTGCCTGGTGATGCGTCTGTCAGAAAACATCCTGTCATCAGGCAGCACATGAGTGTGTTTATAAAGTGAAATGAGATAGAGAAAATTGTGAGCTTCTCCCTTCTATTGCCATTCTAGGATTACAAAAATGCTAGAAAACCACTGTGGCCTATTGATAGAAGTACTAATCTTCTGACCTTAAAACATAGTCATCCAATTTGAAAGGGCTTTAGCCCTTCATCTCTTATTTGACTGACCCCAGACCAGAGCTATCTTTACCAGCTTCTACAATCTGCTTACCTCTTTTCTTTTCTTCTCTGCAGCCTCATTATGTTCCAGACAACTACAAGAGAAATGGAGGGCGGTGAGTCCCATGGGGGATATAAGGATCCTAAGGGATTGACCAAGAGCTTGAAAGGAACAAGAGAACAAGGAACTACCCACTCAACTCCACCACTAGGATTGGGTATTTTCTGCAGAGCAACCCAGTGTGGTGCCAACACTATGCAAGAACTTAAAGTTCAGCAGATGCAGTCCCATTATGGGACCGTAGTGGGGGAGCAGAGAGGCTAAAAGAGAATAGCGATAGAGAAAGAGAAGATTTACAACAGAACTGGGAACAACTCAGAAAATTTTCTTTCCATGTCTATAAGCATTCCCTCTTGCCTCAAGGCATATCAGGTCTTGGTGCCCCTGTCAAGGAACACAGGTAGCCAGAAGTGAATGGGTTTGGCTGTGCAGTTTGTATTTGTAGTTCTTTTTTTTTTTTTGTAGAGACAGAGTCTCACTTTATCGCCCTCCGTAGAGTGCCATGGCGTCACACAGCTCACAGCAGCCTCCAACTCCTGGGCATAGGCGATGCTTTTGCCTCAGCCTCCCAAGTAGCTGGGACTACAGGCACCCACCACAATGCTCAGCTATTTTTCTGTTTTGCAGTTAGGCCGAGGCTGGGTTTGAACCCGCCACCCTCAGTATATGGGGCTAGCGCCCTACTCGATGAGCCACAGGTGCCACCCTGTAGTTGTAGTTCTTTTTTCTTTTGTTTGTTTTTTTTTTGATACAGAGCCTCAAGCTGTCACCCTGGATAGAGTGCAGTGGCATCACAGCTCACAGCAACCTCAAATTCCTGGGCTCAAGCGAGTCTTCTTTCTCCGCCTCCCAAGTAGCTGGGACTACAGGCACTCACCACAACGCTCAGCCATTTTTTGGTTGCAGCCGTCATTGTTTGGCGGCCCGGGCTGGATTCGAACCCATGAGCTCAGGTGTACGTGGCTGGTGCCCTAGCCTGTTGAGCCACAGGTGCCGAGCCTATAGTTCTTTTTTTTTTTTTTCTTTTTGGACAAAGAGAGATATTCATGGAGAAGTCTTTCTATCAATTTCTTTGGCTATTGAGTAGGGGAATAACAACTGAACCATTAGAGAAAAAAATGCTATTGATATGTAAAAGAAATTCAGGAAAAGTAAAAAGCTCTATTTAAATATTTATATTGGGCTTACACCTGTAATCCTAGCACTCTGGGAGGTTGAGGCAGGTGGGTTGTCTGAGCTCACAAGCTCAAGACCAGCCTGACTAGAGCAAGATCTTATCTTTATTTATTTATTTTTTTTGTTTTTTTTTTTTGAGACAGAGCCTCAAGCTGTCATCCTGGATAGAGTGCTATGCCATCACAGCAACCTCCAATTCCTGGGCTCAAACGAGTCTCCTGTCTCCGCCTCCCAAGTAGCTGGGACCACGGGTGCCCGCCACAACGCCCGGCCATTCTTTGGTTGCAGCCATCATTGTTGTTT
Organism: Arctocebus calabarensis; assembly: GCA_963573935.1. NCBI lineage: Eukaryota > Metazoa > Chordata > Mammalia > Primates > Lorisidae > Arctocebus > Arctocebus calabarensis. The sequence goes on from CAUYON010061187.1 coordinate 16,615, forward strand.
GGCAGGGCTGGGTGGGGTTTGAACCCGCCAGCTCAGGTGTATGTGGCTGGCACCTCAGCCCGTTGAGCCACAGGTGGCGAGCCTATTTTTGTTTTCTGTTTTGTTTTTTTTTTGAGACAGAGCCTCAAGCTGTCACCTTGGATATGGTGCTGTGACATCACAGCTCACAGCAACCTCCAATTCCCAGTGGGCTCAAGCGAGTCTCCTGCCTCTGACTCCCAAGTAGCAGGGACTACAGGCGCCCACCACAACGCCCGGCCATTTTTTTGTCGCAGCCGCCATTGTTGTTTGGCGGGCTCGGGCTGTATTCGAACCCACCAGCTCAGGTGTACGTGGCTGGTGCCTTACTTAGCCCGTTGAGCCACAGGCGCAGAGCCAAGACCTTATCTTTAAAAAAACAAAAAATAGCTGGGTGTTCTGGTGGGCGCCTATAGTCCCAGCTACTCAGGAGGCTGAGTCAAGAGGATCACTTCAACCCAAGAGTTTGAGGTTACTGTGAGCTGTGACATGACAGCACCCCAGAGATCAGGAGTCAGAGACCAGCCTAAGAAAGAGTGAGACCCCCATCTCTATTAAAAATAGAAAAATGAGGCATTATGGGGGCCACCTATAGTCCCAGCTTCTCAGGGAGCTGAAGCAGGAGAATTGCTTGAGCCTGGGAATTTGAGGTTGTAGTGAGCTGCAATGATGCCACTGCAATCAAGCTAGGGTGACAGAGCAAGACTCTGTCTCAAATAAATAAATAAAGTACATATATTGTAGCTGTACTCTTGTGAACTATGCAGTGCTTCTCCATACTTACAGAGCAGTTTTGTTTTGTTTGTTTGTTTGTTTTTAGAGACAGAGTCTCACTTTGTCACCCTTGGTAGTGTGTGGTGGCGTCACAGCTCACAGCAACCTCCAGATCTTGGGCTTAGGCAATTCTCTTGCCTTAGCCTCCTGAGTAGCTGGGACTACATGCGCCCGCCACAACACCAGCTATTTTTTTTGTTTGGCTGGGGCCGGGTTTGCCACCCTCGGTATATGGGGCCGGTGCCCTACTCACTAAGCCACAGGCGCCACCCTACAGAGCATTTATTTTTACCAACCCTATTATATTTTGTTGAGCCACAGGCACAGAGCCAACCCTTTATATTTTGTAGATTGCTATCTCATTTGTGCTTCTCTACCTTCCTAATGCCTTTTAGGAAAACAGTCCTTTAATACAGTTCCTGTGGGTTGTGACCCACTGCCTTAGAGAAAGAACAAAAGTTGAATTTTATAAATTAATTTTCAAAGAAAGGTATTTATTTGTCCAGTAAAGATCAGAGTCAAGTTTCTTACCTCAAGCCAAGGCTCTGACAGTTTAACTCTTATGACCTCAAGCCATCCTGAGACCTCTGCCCTTCATTCCCATTCTCTGTCCCCATGAGGCTTTCCCTAAATTCACCTGTCCTTCTAACAGATCATCCTGGAAGTCTGAGCGCTCAAAACCACCCCTGAAAGACCTGGTCCAGGAGGATGATGCTCTACCCTTGATTGAAGAGGTTCTAGCCAGTCAAGAGCAAGCAGCCAATGAGATGCCTCGCCTGGAGGAGCCAGAACAGGAAGGGGTCACTGCTGATGTCAGTGGGGGTGAAAAAAAAACAGAAGATTGTAGTCAGGAACACCAATCAGCTTGTACCCCTGAGGAACGACGGCATAACCAACGGGAACGACTCAACCAGATTTTGCTCAATCTCCTTGAAAAAATCCCTGGAAAAAATGGTATGCAAAATCGGGCTCATATCTAGTGTCTAAAATAAATGATAAAAAAGGGCTGGGCATGGTGGCTTACTCCTACAAACCTAGCACTCTGGGAGCAAGGGGGACGGATCGCTTGAGCTCAGAAGTTCAGGACTAGCCTGAGCAAGAGGAAGACCCCATCTCTAAAAATAGCCAGGAGTTATGGTCTTGTATTTTGCCACGTATAATGCACACTTTTTTGTTCACGTTTTTGAAGGGAAAATAGGATGTATATTATGTATGAGTAGTACAGCTTAGGAGGAGGGGTCCAGAGGTCCAAAGCCCGGCCATATGGAGGAAACCAGGATCCTCGTGCAGACCCGCTCGCTGCAGTGGTTCAAATGGACTAAAAAGCTCCCAGTGCCAGCCATGTGGGAATGGAAGGGCTTCTGGGAGAGAGGGAGGGAACAGCCTTCACAGAACAGTCAGCCACAGGAGGGTGGTGTGTTTATAAGGGGACTGTTAGCCCTCCCTAGATGTGTCTCTCCTGGCCAAGAGCCAGCCACTTTGTCAAGGGACATCTAAAGATTTGGGCCCAAAACATGGCTGTGTATTATACATGGCAAAATATGGGTATATCTTGGGAATGTAACTCTTGAAAAGCCCTCCTCTAGAAAACCACCTTTTTAATCTAGGATTAAAGGAGGGCCTAAACTGCTTATAGGTCAGAAAAGAATTTACTAAGTTTCTGTGTTCTCCTTAGATCTCAAATCTGGAATAAGGATAGATCTCAAATCTGGAATAAGGAGGGGAGATTGGTATTTGATGAGCCTCTTTGGTTTTATTTTCAGCCATTGATGTGACCTACTTGCTGGAGGAAGGATCAGGCAGGAAACTGCGAAGGCGTACTTTGTTTATCCCAGAAAACAGCTTTCGGAAGTGATCCTGAAAGAGTGAGAACCTAAGGCATCTGGGATCCAGTGGAGCTAATCAGTGCTGCCTCCTGCTCTGTGGTGTAGATGGGTGGGAAGGGTCCCTCCAGACACAGGGAAGGGAACCTTGTTGACATTAGGTACTTACTACACCCTGGAGCTAGTGGAGAGGAAGAGAAAGGGGATCTGTCCAAGACAGTTCAGTTTAATTTTCCTTTCCATTGCTTCACATGAAAGGTTAATAACATAGAGGGGGAGGGAGGACCATACTGGGAATGACCAGAATTGTTGGTACTTCATAGCACTTGCCCCTCCCCACAACTCCGGTTTCCCTGTGTCATCCTCAGATCCCACCAGGCACTGCTGAGAGGCTGCTTTCTATACCGAGGTGTAACTCAAAGTCTAAAAGGGCAGGGCTGGAACCCCCACTCCTACCCCAACTGTGCTGTTGGCTCTAAGAGCTGCTCCAGAAACCTGTGACAGAAATAGTACCAGGAGCCTCTTGCCAGATCCCTGACCAGTCAAGTTTCTCTCTCCTTTTTTGTCCAATCAGGTAGAGTAAAACATAAGTTGACAGCTCAAAGCACTTGTCACTGCTGCCCCCTCCCTACCTGTACTCCCCAAAATGGAATCATAGGATAGGGAAAGCCCCTATGGGGTCAGAAGGGCACAGTACTTCTTGTAATTATTTTTGTTTTACTCTTTATAACCTGTGGGACGTTTTTTTTCTAATGAGAAAGCCAGGCCCCCGCCAGCACACATGCCGTTCTTGATGTGCTGTGGTCCTTGTGTGTCTGCCGTGCCGTGCAAATGGAGACTCAGTTGAAAATAAAGTCATTTTAAAACGTACATAACTAGAACTCTAAACTCTCCCCACTAACAAGTCACTACATAACATAAACTGTTCAGCAGTATTCACCTATCAGAGTATTTGTTGTGAGTATAGATTATCAATTGAAAACACTACTCTTGTTTTCTTAATTGTACAGTTTTCAGTGTCCATTTCTTAAAGAGACAGTGTGCTCTTTTCACCTCTCAACCCAACCACCAACCCCTCTTCCGAGTGACTTCATCATCAGGTGTATCCAGGGTGTCTCCTTCCTGTTCTCTTGACCAGAAGTCACCAGACTATACTGTCTCTTTAAAAATAAAATTTAAAAAGCTTTGCTTTGTTGTCTCCTCAGACATACATATGCATATACGTTTTAGATGTTCTTATAAAAGATGGTTTTTAAATGTGCCAAGTTGTGAGTGTATATATATATGTGTGTGTGTGTGTGTGTGTGTGTGTGTGTGTGTATATACATATATATATATATATATCTGCCGCGTGATTGGTAAGCAATACAATAGTAAACATGTCCCATTACTCTTTTCTAATATTGGACCAATGCTGTCCTAATTGTACATTTCCCCTCATGATGACGATGCTCCGACTCGTTTGGGTAGAGTTATTGACCACCTTCCATTCCACTGAGTCTTTTTTTCTTTTTCTCCTTTGTCATTCTTGAGGAAAAACAAAACAAAAGAGAGAGGGGATGCCAGTGATCCCCATCAGCAGAGAAAAAGCAAAATAAAATATTTTATTAAAGAAAAAAGAGAATTAAGAAAATAGTTTGGAGTATTTTCTTACTGTAAAGAAGCACTGTACATTATAAGAGACCCGGGTATAAAGTACTCAAACATGTGGAGGGGAGAGATCGCATGTCCAGACCCGTCTGGTTTCTTTTGTTTTTCATTGCAGGGAGTGGGTGGGAGGGAGGGGGGACTAGGGGCACTTTGTGGGTCTCCTTTTAGTCAAAAACAAGAAAATGAGAAGAGATTAAAATTCAATGTTTCCTTTATAGTGTTAAACACTAAAATTTTAAAAAAGTTGAAAAAGAAAAAAAACTTTGTAAAATGAGAGAACAGAAGCAAAAGACACTACGCTCTGTCATTTATCTTTCTTTTGTTGAAAGACTAAAAACTGAAATGTTTTTTAGACAATCAAATGTTAGGTAAGTGCAAAAACTTGTTTTTTCTTACTGGTGTAGAAATTAATGCCTTTTTTTATTTTTCGGTTATTTTATAATAATGAAATAAAAAGAACCCCCCAACTGCCAGGCGGGTTTCGGTGTTTGAAGTGCGCGGCAAAGCACTACGTCACTGCACATAGGTACAGAGCTAGTCTGCATGTCTGTAGGCCGTGTGATTGCGGAAAACACAAATGCTGCTAATATATTTCCTTTTTACAGAAGCATATCTAAATAGATGATTGTTTTGATGTTAATCTTTGTAAATTATGTATTACCAATTTTAACATTGGATGTAATTGCATAAAAAGCTTGCATCTCAATCCTTTAAAGTCTAGTATTAAAATGGAAAAAACTTTTCCTAACTCTGGACTGATGAGCTTGTTCTTTTCTACCCTCCATTTTCTTCCAGGAATTTCTCCATCCTGTTTCCAAGGGGATTTTTCTAAAACCACATCATCAGTGTACTAGGCCCCACATTAACACACTTACCAGTAAAATATAAAGCCATTTCTTCAGTACTAGGATCTTTCTAGTTCAGACCTAGCCTAAATAGCACAATAATCACCCACACATGAATGTCCAACAGTTTGTTAAACATGCTGTGCTATTCTATATACCTCCGTCCTTTGCACATACGTGTGTCATCTCCATCTATTGCTCATTAACAACTGTGAGGCTGGCAGTATTAACTTTAGGCCATATTTTCTAGGCTGCTATATGTTAGATCATTTCTGTCATAAGCAATTTCCATGTATTCATTTTTATTAATCCTCACAACAAAACCCAATTTTGATAGGTACCAAAACCCAACTTTATAGGTGAGGAAATTGAAGCAAGAAAACATTAAATAACCGTCCCAAGATGACATAGTCCTCATAATGCAACTTGTAGACATGAAAACTGAATCTCAGGAAGGTTAAAAACTTGCCAGAGATCACCTAGTGCTGGTCTTGGAACCAGACCTCAAATCTGTGCGCTCACCCACAAACAGAAAAGTGTGAGTAAAAAAAATAGAGTACACTTACTATGCTTTGAACTTCTTTTGAAAATAATGTTCTTTAGATATTAAGATCTAAGATACTCTCATTCCTCTCATGGTACACCAGAGTGCCACTACACACAGGTTGAAAATCACTGCTCCAAAGAGTTTTAATGGTACTCACTGTTTCAAAAGACTGAGAGGAATCTAACTCCTAAAAAAGTAGCTTTGTTTTCCTTTAATTGAAATTGTATCACTAGAGTGATATTAAATAGGTAGTACTAAAGAGTAAAAGTGTGACATTTCTTGCACCTCTTAGTCTTTCCCTCAGAAATGAATCTAGTAAACACAATTTCTAGGGCTAAATCTGTCCTCCCCCATATTTACTCAGACTCTTGTCATTTCTACCCAGGGAGCACTTATGAATCAGGAACCAGTTGGCTTCTCTACATCTCAGGGGACAAGAACTGAACCTGGGCTAGGAAGGCAGCATCTGCCCTGGGCCTCACATAAGAGGTCTTCCCTTCCCTCTCCTCCCTCATGTCCCCTATGTCCTGAAACCCACAGTGACACACACATTCAGCTCCCACACTTTATTGGGACAGAAGAGGCAGACCACCAGCACAGGCCACCCACCAGGGGTGTCAGGCTCGGCAAATACTACAGCGTGAACACATCATCAACACAGGCAGGGAGAGGCGGAGTGGGGGTCCATACACAGAAGGGGGTCCGGGGGCCTTCTAGCTCAGGGGGCCAAGGCATGTGCTGTGCTGGCACAGTCCACTTGTGCATGAAGAGAGGAGGGCTGGATTTCCATCTTGCAGATAAGAAGTCCTTACACAAATGGGAAAAAGGAAAGAGATTGCAGGAGGGCAATTCCTTTTTATATATTTGGAAGAGCAGATTTCAGTTTAGAAATGGACATGGGAGGAAAGAAGGAAAATTTAAATATTGGTAGAAATGGATATGGGAAGAAATGCCATTTTGTCAACAGGGAAAAAGCCCCTGGGATGGCAGGTTTACATGGATTACTGTTCATGAGCCATTCCATTCCCATGAGAGAAGCATGTACATGGAAGGAAAGGCTCAGGGCTAGAGAACGAGGGAGGTATACCCAACAGGCACCAGCCCCTCCGAGCCATCCCTTCCACAGCGCAGCCAGTCCTCATCCACTGTGGCAATGACACGCAGCACTTCTCCGCAGCGGAAGCTCAACTGGTCAGGTCCTGCAGCAATGTGGTCACAGAGAGCCCGGACTGCCCTGAGGAGAGCCAGACGAAGACGGGGATGACCTGAGGTGGCGATGTCCAGCTGTCCCCAGACTAGGTCATCCTCCACTCTATGGGGTGTCCGTGGTGGCTCACCTCAGTGAACACTGGCCAGGTTCTAGAAGGATCTAGGACGCCCTGTCCACATGCTAACTCTGTCTGAACCCCCAGCCCTCTCTCACTCTCCATTTTTTTTTTTTTATACACAATCTCACTTTGTCACGCTTAGTAGAGCGCTGTAGCATCATAGTTCACAGCAACCTCAAACTCTTGGGCTCAAGTGATTCTCTTGCCTCAGCCTCTCGAGTAACTGGGATTATAAACACCCACCACCATGCCCAGCTATTTTTAGAGACGGGGTCTGGTGAGCTCAGGCAATCCACCTGCCTCAGCTTCCCAAAATGCTTGGATTACAGATCTTTTTTCTTTTTTTTTGAGACAAGAGTCTCACTTTGTCACCCTTGGTAGAATGCCATGGCATCATAGCTCACAGCAACCTCAAACTCTTGGGCTCAAGTGATCCTGTTGCCTCAATTTTTCATTTTTAGTAGAGACAGGATCTCACTCCTGCTCAAACTGATCTCGAACTCGTGAGCTTAAGAAATCCACCCACCTCAGCCTCCCAGAGTGCTAGGATTACAGGCATGAGCCACCACCCCTGGCCATGACTCTTCTTAACCATCCAAACCACTTCTCCTATGGCTCCTGTAATGCCAAACAACCCCACCACCCATTCAGTTGCTCCTAGTAGAAACTGGGCATCTCACTCTTCACATCCAACCTAACACCAAAATTTGTTTGGTGTTTGTATCTCCTACATCCCATCTACTCTTTCTCTTCAAAATTTACTGTCACCATAAAAAAAAAAAAAATCAACTGCCACCATCCTCATTGAGCCCTCTGTCTTCTCTCTGGACCACTGCACACACATGTAATCTCACTCGGCTTCCTCCCAAGGCCCATTCTCCACACCACAGAAATTTCTACGCCACAGCAAGCATGTCATTCCCAGACTGAAGACCATCTGAGGGCTCCCACTATCTCAGGAAAAGGTCCAGGCTCTTTAGCAGGCTCACTGACCCTGCCAGCCTCACTGTTACCACCATCAGCCTCCCCTACTCCAGCCACAACCTATCACACACCACAGTTCCTCACCTACTGCACTCAGGCCTCCCCACCCTTGCTTCCTGCTTATCCTGCCAAATGCACAGCCTACATCATCACTGAGGGCCCCCCCTCAATCCCCAACCCTAATGAAGAAACCCTATCTGCTGCCTCAAAGGACTCAGCCTTTCTTTCTTGTAACTGCTCATTTGGACTTCCATAAATTTAACTTTGTGTCCCTCCCCCCAATGCACTGATCAGCACATAGTGCAGCCCTGAATGGCATGATGACATCGGGGGCAGCACACACACACACACACACACACACACAGAGACAGGGGTTGCTTAGATCATAGCACTATACTTTTTTTTTTTTTCAGAGACAGAGTCTCACTTTATCGCCCTTGGTAGAGTACCGTGGCGTCACACAGCTCACCACAACCTCTAATTCCTGGACTTAGGTGATTCTCTTGCCTCGGCCTGAGGTCCCCAAGCAACTGGGACCTCAGGCACCTGCCATAATGTCTGGCTATTTTTTTGTTGCAGTTTGGCCAGGACTGGGTTTGAACCTGCCACCCTCGGTATATGGGGCTGGTACCCTACCCACTGAGCCACAGGTGCCGCCCATAACACTATATTTTTGTTGTTGTTGTTGAGACAAGAGTCCCACCCTATGTCCTGAGCAGAGTACAATGGTGTCATAGCTCACTGCAACCTCAGGCTCGGGCTGTGGGCATCCTCAGCCTCTGGAAGCCTCTGGGATTACAGGCACTCACCGAGGTGCCTGGTTGGGTTTTTCATTTTTTTATGAGTTGTGGGCTCATTCTCAGGCAAGTCTCAAACTCCTGAGCTCAGGCAACTCTCCGTCCTTAGTCTCCCATAGTACTAGAATTATAGGCACGAGCCACCACACCATCCGTATTTTTTTTGTTTTGTTTTTTGAGACAAAGTCTCACTCTGTCACCCTGTGAGCGTCATAACTCACAATAACCTCAACTCCTAGCCTCAAGTGATCCTCTTGCCTCAGCCTCCCAAGTAGCTGGGCTATAGGTGCCCACCACAACACCCAGCTATTGTTTTTGTTTTTTAGAGACAGGGTCTCACTATGTCACCCTCAGTAGAGTTGCAATGGTGTCACAGCTTACAGCAACCTCAAACTCTTGGGCTCAAGCAATTCTCTAGCGTCAGCCTCCCAAGTAGCTGGGACTATAGGCACCCACCACAATGCCTGCATATTTTTTTCCTGCAGTTGTTTAGCTGTCCCGGACCGGGTTTGAACCCGCCACCCTTGGTGTATGTGGCTGGCACCATAACCACTGTGCTATGAGCACTAAGCCACTCCTAGCTTTTTTTTTTTTTTTTTTGCTTTTTTTAGGCCAGGGCTGGGTTTGAACCCACCACCTCCAGCATATGGGGCCAGCGCCTCACTCCTTTGTCACTCCTTTGAGCCATAGGCGCTGCCTCACACCCAGCTATTTTTTAGAGACAGGGTCTCGCTCTTGTTCAGGCTGGTCTTAAAGAGATCCTCCCACCTCAGCCTCTCAGAGTGCTGGAATTACAGGAGTGAGCCACCGCACTAGGCCTAACACCATATTTTTTTTTTTTTTTGAGACAGAGTCTCACTTTATTGCCCTTGGTAGAGTGCTGTGGCATCACGGCTCACAGCAACCTCTAACTCCTGGTCTTAAGCGATTCTCTTGCCTCAGTCTCCTGAGTAGCTGGGACTACAGGCACCTGCCAGAATGCCTGGCTATTTTTTTGTAGCAGTTTGGCTGGGGCCAGATTCGAACCTGCCACCCTTGGTATATGGGACTGGCGCCTTATTCATTGAGCCACAGGCGCTGCCCCTAACACCATATTTTTAACTGTTACTTTTTCAAAGTTAAGATACACACATGCTTATTTACCACTGTATCACAGCTGCTTACAGTACTCATACACACTGTCTATCCACATAGTATAGACTTGCAGGCTGGGAGCAGCAGGCAATGCCACCCAGCCTAGGGGGTAAGGGGCTGTCCCACACGAAGGGGGTTAAGTACATTCTGTGATGTGCACAAAACCATGAAGTTACCTCAGTGCATTTATCAGAATGTATCTCCATCTATCAGCAACACATTATTAAACTTGAAAAATACTGCTCAGTATGAAAAATTCAAGATGCTTAATTCAATGAACTAAAAGAATCCAAAAGAAATACCCAAAAGTAAAAGAAGCCCCTGGTGTCCGATTAGAAGACCCCAATAAATGGATATACAATCCCTCCGTGTACACATAATAACAAAAGACCACCTCAGAGTACCTACTATGTGCCAAATGCTTTTATAAAATTATGTTTAATCAGACCAGAAGCGGTGGCTCACACCTATAATCTCAGCACTCTAGCAGGTAGATTGGTTGAGCTCAGGAGTTCAAGACCAGCCTGAATAAGACTAAGACCCCGTTTCTACTAAAAACAGAAAAACTAGTCAGGCATAGTGGCTCACACCTGTAATCCCAGCACTTGGGATGCTGAGGCAGGTAGATCACTTGAGCTCACAGGTTCAAGACCAGCCTGAGCCAGAGCAAGATGTCATCCCTAAAAAATAGCCGGGCATCATGGCAGGCGACTGTTGTCCCAGCTACTTAGGAGACTGAGGCAGGATTGCTTTAGCCCAGGAATTGGAGGTTGCTAGGAGCTACGATGCTATGGCAACACTCTTTACAGGGCAACAGAGTGAAACTCTGTCTCAAGCAAAAAAAAAAAAAAAAAAGGCTGGGGGCAGCACCTGTGGCTCAGTGGGTAGGGCGCTGGCCCCATATACGGAGGGTGGCGGGTTTGAACCCAGCCCTGGCCAAACTGCAAAAAAAAAAACAGCCAGGGCTTGGCGCCTGTGGCTCAACTGGCTAAGGCGCCAGCCACGTACAAATGAGCTGGCAGGTTCGAATCCAGCCCAGGCCACCAAACAACAATGACGGTTGCAACCAAAAAAATGGCCAGGCGTTGTGGTAGATGCCTGTAGTCCTAGCTACTTGGGAGGCAGAGGCAGAAGATTCGCTTGAGCCCAGGAATTGGAGGTTGCTGTGAGCTGTGATGCCACAGCACTCTATCCAGGGTGACAACTTGAGGCTCTGTCTCAAAAAATAACAGCCAGGTGTTGTGGCAGGCGCCTGTAGTCCTAGCTACTCAGGAGGCTGAGGCAAGAGAATCCACTAAGCCCAGGAGTTGGAGGTTGCTGTAAGCTGTGATGCCACAGCACTCTACCAAGGGTAATAAAGTGAGACTCTGTCTCTAAAACAAACAAACAAAAAGTCTGGGCACATTGGCTCATGCCTGTAATCCTAGCACTCTGGGAGGCTGAAGTGGGTGGATTACTTGAGCTCACAAGTTCAAGACCAGCCTAAGCAAGAGCAAGACCCCGTCTCTACTAAAAACAGAAAAACTGAGGCAAGAGGATCGCATAAGCCCAAGAGTTGAAGGTTGCTGTTAGCTATGACGCCATGGCACTCTACCTAGGGTGACAGCTTGAGACTCTGTCTCAAAAAAAAAAAAAAGAAAAAGGGTGGCGCTTGTGGCTCAAAGGAGTAGGGCGCTGGCCCCATATGCCGAAGGTGGCGGGCTCAAACCCAACCCCAGCCAGAAACTGCAAAAAAAAAAAAGGAAAGAAATGAGAAGAAAAAAATATCATTAGTCTTCACAACAACTATAACAAAGGTATTACAAAGTATCGTCTTTTTTTTTTTTTTTTTTTTTTTTTTTTTTTTAAAGAGCCGCAAGGTTTGCCCCGGGGTTGAGTGATTTGGCATAACAGCAAAAACCAAACACCCAAACCGGGGCAAAAACCCTGGACCAGCCGGGGCCAC
>CAUYON010061188.1:0-19114 GCA_963573935.1 Arctocebus calabarensis
GGTGCCCGCCACAACGCCCGGCCCTTTATTTGGTTGCAGCCGTCATTGTTGTTTGGCAGCCGGGGCTGGATTCGAACCCGCCAGCTCAGGTGTACGTGGCTGGCGCCTTAGCCTGCTGAGCCACAGGCACCGAGCCATGTCCCAATTTTCTGAGGAAGCTCCACACTGCCCCTCCATAGCAGTTGCACCATTTTACAATCCCAGAAGAGTGCACGGGACTGCAATTTATCTGCCTCCTCACAAACACTTCCTAATGTTTTGTTTTGTTTTTAGTCGCCATACTAAGGAGTACAAAGTGATAGCTCAGTATGTTGTTTATTAATTTTAAGTTCTATTTATTTTATTTCTTTTTTGAGACAGAGTCTCACTTTGTAGCCCTCACTAGAGTGCTGGGGCATCCCAGCTCACCTCCCTGGTGCTAGGATTACAGGCCTGAGCCACTGTGCTGGCTATTTTTTTTTTGAGACAGAGCCTCAAGCTGTCAATAGAGTGCTGTAGCATCACAGCTCACAGCAACCTCCAATTCCTGGGCTCAAGCGAGTCTCCTACCTCCGCCTCCTAAGTAGTTGGGACCACAGGCGCCCGACACAACGCTCGGCCATTTTTTGGTTGCAGCCGTCATTGTTGTTGGGCGGGCCCAGGCTGGATTCGAACCCGCCAGCTCAGGTGTACGTGGCTGGCGCCTTAGCCTGTTGAGCCACAGGTGCCGAGCCTGGCTATTTATTTTTGAAGGCTCATGCTGTCACCTTAAGCTGGGGTCACGGTGCAGCCTCGTGGTTTCCATTCGCATTCTCTAACAAAATTAGAGATGTTAAGCATCTTTTTGCATGCTTTTTGGCTCTTTGTATATCATCTTTAGAAAAATGTCTGTTTGAGTTCTTTGCTCATTTCATCAGGCTGTTTTTTGGTTGTTGTTGAATCGCAAAAATGTCTATTTTCAACAGCCACTGATAGCACACGGTGCAGCTCTGAACTGGGTGGCTCAGCCTGATGAGAGGCAAGTGTTTCTGCGAGTCTCAGACCCAAGTTTTGTGACAATCATAGCGAGGGGATTTCAGTGACTACTGTCAACTTCTTCCTTGATCACATGATAAGACCATATTTAGCTTTGTAATAAACAGCCAGACTCTAGGCAAGACACGTCAACACAAACACAAACAGAAAGGCATAACATGGTCCTGATGTGATGTCATTGACCAACAACGGAATGGAATTTATGGAGCAACGGACTGATTTAACAATAGGGTGTCTCAATTCTTTACGGCTTACAGACTTTGGTTTAAAAAAAAATAGTACGGAATCACAAAAGAAACAGTAACCCTTAATATCTGGTCTTTAACAAAATTCCATCGAGAAGGATTACTCAACAGTTAAATGCCACATAACCTATCCTGTGGCAAATACTTCCAAATCAGACACAGGAGCTGTTCTGGAAAACTTTTAATTAGTAGAATTGATAGATGTTGTACTGCCACGAATAGTCTCATTGAAAATCAAAAGAGTATAAATTACAGTCACAAATACTTTCCAAATGCTGCCAGGCATTTGAGAACACTGTTAGAACTTTATTGAAGCACAAACACTATTCTCTGCCACCCACAGCTGGGGAAACGTGGTTCTTGGATGATGAGTGAATTCCTCAACTCTCAGGCCAGATCCTGTACCCCTGGAAGAAGTTCTCTGACTCTCTGAACTGTAACGGTCATTGCCATGGCAAGGCATGAAACAAACCTAAGAAATGACCAATATAGCTCTGAGAGCTGAGTCAGGGTGTCAGAGAACATGTATCGGAGAGACAAATGCCAGCATCAGTAGAAAAGACACAAAATGTGTCATAAGGAATTTGTTTTACCGCTGTCCAGACTTGTACATAAAACCATTCTGAACGTGTCCTTGAGACTATTAATCTTCTCAAAATACCCATATTAAATTCTCAAGCTATAAATGGCTTCTCCTTATAAAGAAAACAAATTTCAAATATCTTAGCCTAGAAGTCTGAACTATAGTTTATGCTCAAACTGTATTTCCAATGTTACCTGTATCAGGTCTCATGTTCCAGCCAATCAGTGATGCTCCTGGTCCCCCCGCTGTGAATTAGGAACAACTCTTTCTGCCCATTTTTTCCTACCTGTCTTTGAGTCCCAGCTGCATTCCCCATCCCCCAGTCCATCCACCACCACCATCACCCCCATAGACACCGAACTAGCCCTGTCTGGGTTATTTATTGTATATTCATTCTTACAATGGAGATGATTTTAATATACAATTTTTTGTTTCAGGTTAATTTGAGGGTACAAAGAATTAGGTTACAATGTTTGCATTTGTTAGGTAGAGTCCCTCTTATAATTGTGCCCCATCCCCAAGAGGTGTGCCATACACCCTGACATTGTGCCCATTAAGTGGCATCACACCCAACACTTAGACTCTTGTTGAGGAAAGGATCTTGGAAATCCAGGTCTTTCTCAGTGGACTTCTCAATCTTGACTGTGCGTACGATTCGCCTGGAGATCTTGTTAAATGTAGGCCCTGGTTCAGTAGATTCTGCGTGAAGCCTGAGATTCTGCACTTCTAACCATCTCCCAGGTGATGTCGCTGCTGCGGTCCCCGGGCCATATTCACAGGAGCTTCAAAGTCTCCCTGCAAGCTTCAAAGCCTGTAGGATTGGCAAAAGGCGAAAGACTTATAAGATCTGAAGAGAAACCAGAGTATCAAAGCCTGTAGGTTTGGGATGGCATGTGAGTGAAGCTGGCAGCGTGAGGTGAAGACGAAAACAGTGGGAACAATGGCAAACCAGAAGGGTCGTGGGGGGGCCACGCTGCTCCAGCAGCAATGTGAGATCAAGATTGCCAGATCTAATTTTTCTAGTGAAGCTGGAAATTCATACTAATATGTAAAATTTCCCCAAATTTTAAATGTTGGCAATTCATTCAAATCTACATTCGATTTAAAGGACCTTTTGTGTGACTGAATAATACCTTGCACCTTTTGTGTGACTGAATAATATCCTGAACCTTCTGAAGTTTCAGCTTTCTTTCTATATCAGGCTTTATTTATAGACCAGAGTTCTTTAACTGGAACCACCCTCCCCAATAATCTGTGACCTAAATACTATTCAGCCCAAATGCTGGGATTTCAAAGGCAAGGAAAATTACAACAAAACCCCTAATAATAGTATTTTAGAAATCCAAATAGGATACCAACATTTTATTTCACTCAGTAAGGATATTACAAATAATCTACCATCAGGCTGGGCACGGCAGCTATAATCCTAGCACTCCGAGATGCCCAGACAGGAAGATTGCTTGAGCTCGGGAGTTTGGGACCAGTGCGAGCAAGAGCAACACCCTGTTTTCTACCAAAAATAGAAAAATTAGCCAGGCATTGCGGGGGCACCTTTAGTCCCAACTATGTGGAAGGCTGAGATAGGAGAATCCCTTGAGCTCAGGAGTTGGAGGTTGCTGGGAGCTAGCCTCAAGCCACGCCACTCTAGCCTGGGCAACAGAGTGAGACTATCTCAAAGAAAAAATATCTATCATCTACACCCAATATTTTATATGAAGGACACTGTCCTACCAAAACTTGTAGGAAGAACATATTCTTAGATCAAAGGATAGTTCTTTTTTTTTTTTTTTTTTAGACAGAGCCTCAAGCTGTCACCCTGGGTAGAGTGCAGTGGCATCACAGCTCACAGCAACCTCCAATTCCTGGGCTCAAGCGAGTCTCTTGCCTCCGCCTCCCAAGCAGCTGGGACTACAGGCGACTGCCACAACACCCAGCCATTTTTTTTTTGGTTGCAGCCGTCGTTGTTTGGCGGACCCAGGCTGGATTCAAACCCGCCAGCTCAGGTGTACGTGGCTGGCGCCTTAGCCCGTTGAGCCACAGGCGCCGAGCCAGGATACTTCTTTAAGTAGAATAAGTTGTAGCTTTACGGAGAAATTACATTACATGATTTTTCTAATTTTGTGATGAACAAGTATAAGCTGTGAGCTAAGTTGTCCTGGTTTGGTGAACTATTGGCTAATCCTTTCTAGTGACAGGTGAGGAAGCCATGGAGCAGCAAGACTGAATGACTTGCTTGTTGGGTCAGGCTTTAGTGGCGCAGGCTCGTGCTTCCAGCTCTTTCTTCCAGAGTTGCAGCTGCAGTGCAATTCACCTTCACTCAGCATGGGGAGTAGAGGTCTTGGGCCAGTCAGACACAGGTTCGAATCCCACAGAAGCAACTTCGAAGCTTCATAGTCTTAGACAAGCTAGCTTTTCATCTGTTACACTTACTTTATAGGCTGTTGTGAGGATTAAATCAAATAATGTATAAAAATTACCTACCAGTAGTAATGGGCTTTCCCCATAGAAATTAGAGAGCTTCTTCTCCAGCAACAAGCTTTGTGTAGCAAGGCCCACATCATTGAGAAAGGTTGTCATTGTTAAATAATTATAATAAAAACTGCAATTAGTTCTAAGGTCCATCCCTTAGGATAATGGGGTCTTCTCACTACATTTCAAGGGAAATGAAATTATTCTTCATGAAATAAGAATGATCTGTTTGGAACTAGTTTTTTTTATCTTCACTTATCCCAAGAAGCAGGCAGTGAGAAAATTCTCTCACTTTCCAGTCTGTCCCTGGATCTAGTGGGGGAAAAGAAAACTATCCCACTAAATAAGAAATAAAAATTAGATCTATTCAATAGTAAGCATCCAGTATGAAGAGACTGGCAGCGACAGAAACACATCTCCCATAATATCCTTTTGTTGCTACTTCCTCCTTTTCCACCTTTTAAAATTGTTTAATATGAATCATGAGGACAAGGACTCTTAGGTCTTCTAAGTTCTATTTTATGACAGTACCTTTGCTTAAACCCTAACTAATCATGTACAGTCCTTAAGTAATAATTCTGCGTGAAGTCAGAGGACGGGATCTAAGTACAGGGAATACTGCAGATCATACAAATTCCAGGTGCAGTTGTCATGTCCTTATGACATATCCTTGTGCCAAGCATAAAGCATCAGAGAACTGAATCTTCATGGAACTGAATGATTGGCTGGAATATCTTCACAAGAATAAGGCCATCTTAGATGACTTCCTAGTTATAAAAACATACAATCTTAGCTGGGTGTGGTGGCACGTGGTACTCCCAGCTACTCAGGAGGCTAAGGCAGGAGGACAGTTGAGCCCAGGAGTTCAAGGTTGCAGTGAGCTGTTCAGCTTCGTGATTGCTCTTGAATTCAGTCTACACTATGCTGTACCTTGAGCAACATAGAAAGAGCCCATCTCCAATTTTTTTTAAAAAAGTATGATCGTATAGACACAGTAGAAATAAAACCTACTCTCTGAATTTTATGATTATAACTAAATGATATTTTATCAACTAAAGTGGTCATTTAATAAGTGACACATTTCTAAGCTATCTTGGGTAAGAATGTTTCTATAACACACGTTTTTGCATAGCAGTTAATCAAACAGAGTCCCAGAATATGCACACCCTAATTTCTTTGATATGGGGCTTTTCTGATGAGCATTTTATCATTCATTATTGGTTCTCTTCATAGTAGCACCTATGTTATTTGACTACAGAAACCCTTTGTCATTACAAATCATATATTTGTTTTGGGTGATGTTTATAGTTCACAGCTGGGGGTCAACGAACTGCAGCCCAAGTCAAATCCAGCCCCATACCTCTTTTTGCATATAAAATTTTATTGGGTCTGGGTGTGGTGGCTCATGCCTGTAATCCCAGCACTCTGGGAGGCCAAGGAAGGTAGATGGCTTGAGCTCAGGAGTTCGTGACCAGCCTGAGCAAGAGCGAGACACCATCTCTACTAAAAACAGAAAAACTAGCCTGCATTGTGGCAGGCACCTATGATCCTAGCTACTCAGGAGGCTGAAGCAAAAGGATCTCTTGAGTTCAAGAGTTTGAGGTTACTGTGAGCTATGATGCCACAGTACTCTACCTAAGGTGACAGAGTAAGACTTTGTCTCAAACAAATATAAATAAATAAATGAGGGCGACGCCCGTGGCTCAGTGAGTAAGGTGCCGGCCTCATATACCAAGGGTGGTGGGTTCAAACCCGGCCTCGGCCGAACTGCAAAACAAAAAAATAGCCGGGCGTTGTAGCAGGCACCTGTAGTCCCAGCTACTCGGGAGGCTGAGGCAAGAGAATCGCCTAAGCCCAGGAGTTGGAGGTTGCTGTGAGCTGTGTGATGCCACGGCACTCTACTACGGGTGATAAAGTGAGACTCTGTCTCTACAAAAAAAAAGAAAAATAAATAAATAAATAAACAAAACCAAGTTTCATTGGAACACAACCACTCTTATTCATTTATGTGTTATCTATCGTATTCACCACCACAGCACAGTTAAGAGATAGTGATCAAGTCGCCTTCAAAGGTTAAAAGATTTACTCTCTGGCTTTTTTGTCAATCCCTGATCTACAGAATAAAAGGCAATAACCATGTATGTCAAGGGATCACTACAAAATGTTATTTCAAAAGTCTCAAAGGGTGCCATCCTAAGCTTATAGTTTATCTTTTTTCCAGAAGGGCAACAACCTTTTCTTTTTTTGAGACAGATCCTCAAGCTGTCACAGCATAGAGTGCTGTAGCATCACAGCTCACAGCTCACAGCAACCTCCAATTCCTGGGCTCAAGCGAGTCTCCTGTCTCTGTCTCCCAAGTAGCTGGGACTAAAGGCGCCCGCCACAATGCCCGGCCATTTTTTGGTTGCAGCCGTCATTGTTGATTGGTGGCCCGGGCTGGATTCGAACCTGCCAGCTCAGGTGTACGTGGCTGACGCCTTAGCCACTTGAGCCACAGGTGCTGAGCCAAGGGCAACAATCTTTGCTCACAGGTGGGGCACAGTGGCTCATGCCTGTGATCGTAGCACTTCGGGAGGCAGAGACAGGAAGACTACTTGCAGTCAGAAGTTCGAGACCAATCTGGGCTATTGCAAGACTATGTTTGCAAAAAATAAAGGTAGAAACCCACTTTCCTAAGTTTAAAGAGACATTGAGATGAAAGTCACAGTCAACATAGAGGTGTTCTACTCTTTTTAAGGAGGAAATGACAGGGTGGTTTTGGCAATGTTGCGTTAGTAAGGATGCCATGCAAAAGGGACTGTTCTAAAAGGTTATAAAACTGTGGTTCTTGAGGAAAAAAAATCATCTTTGGGCATCTTCTATCATTGGATTTCAATAAAATTGTAGTGACTATTTAATTTTAAAGTTAGGTTCTATTAATAGAACCTATTAATCCTCCTGATTATTGGGCGAGGGTAGAAGAGACTATAAAATAATGTAGTCTTGATCAATTTTATATTATATATTCAAGACATATAAATGCATTTCTTGGCAAAACATTTTATACTAGCTTTGCTCCTCAATCCAACCTCACTATTACCTCAACAGTTGCTCAAGAAAATAATTAAATTACTCAAATAATACATACATATATATGTATATATTATATATACACACACAGCCACTAAATAAATGCATAAACAGTAAATTCCTGGTGCTACCTACCCGAAGATCATCATATAGAAATGTCCATGGGAAAAGTAACTCAAGGCATAGTATTTGGAATATTATTCTTTTTTGTGTGACGTTCATCTCAGGTTCATACGTTTTGGCATACTTTAAATAAAAATTATCAAATATAAAGTAGATTTGAAAGGATTTTACGATAAATACCCATAAACCAACATCCACATTAACACATTCCACATCTTCCCCTTTGTCCTTCTCCTCTTCTTGTAAGCTTAAGGAGGTATAAAATATATACTCACCACTTTTAGGTGTATGATATGGTGAATTTTAACAAATGTATACAGTTATGTAACCACTGCCACAATAATATAGAATGGTGCCATCACTCCCCAAAGATTCTTCACGCCCCTTTCCCCAACCCAGGTCCTGTCAACCAATGATATGCTATCACTATAATTTTGCCTTGTCTAGAATTTCAGATAATTGGATTCTCTTAGTTTGTAGTTTTTTGTTGTTGTTGTTGTTTTAAGAGATGGTGTCTCCAGCTTTGCTCCTCAACCCAATCTCACTATTAGGCTGAATGCAGTGGCATGATCAGAGTTCACTGTAATCCTGAACTTCTAAGGCTCAAGTGATCCTCCTGCCTCAGCCTCCCAAGTAGCTGGAATGACAGGCACGTGCCACTGTGCCCAGATAATTTTTTAACTATTTTTTGGTAGAGGGAGGGTCTTGCTATGCTATCTAGACTGTCTCAAATTCCTGGCCTCAAGAGATCCTCCCCCCTGCCCCCCACGTCTTCCAAATGGATTAGAGGCATGAGCCAGTACACTCGGACAGTGTAGTCTTTTGTGTCTGTCTTCTTTCATTTAACATGATGCTTTTGACCTTCAACCATGTCACTGAATGGATTAATGTAGTAGTTTTTTTCCTTTTTATTGCTAAATAGCATTCATTGTATGGCTCTAGTATATCTATTCACCAATTGATAACTTTTAGAGCATTTTCAACCCTGGAATATTATGAAAACAGCTGCTATGAACATTTATGTACATACAGGTTTTTGTGTAGAATGTTTTTATTTCTCTTGGGAAAATATTAAGCAATGTGACTACTGGGTCATAAGGTTAGTATAATGTTTATATAAACTGCCAAACTGTTTTCTTTCTTTCTGTTTTTTTTTTTGGTTGCAGTTATCATTGTTGTTTTAGCATGCCTGGGCCGGGCTTGAACCAGCCAGCCTCAGGTGCTGGTGCCCTACTCACTCATTTTCTTAACAGAATCTCTTGAAGAGTAAAAGTTTCTAATAGTTATTAAGTCAAGTTCAACAGTATTTTTTTTGATGACACACATTCTTATATTCTTATTTTTTCTGAGCCTTATCTGAGTATTGCCTAGCCCAAGGTCACAAAGATTTCCTCTTATGTTATCATCTAAAAGCTTTAGTTTGTTTTAGCTCTTTTTTTTTGGAGACAACAGTTTTGTTCCCCTGGACTAGTGTGCAGGGGCATCATCAAACTCACTGCAACCTCAAACTACTGGGCTAGAGCAATCCTCCTGTCTCAGTCTCCCTCAGCCTCCCGAGCTGGAACTATAGGCACATGCTACCATGCCAGGCTAATTTTCTATTTTTTATAGAGATGGTCTCAAAACTCCTGGCCTAAAGAATCCTTCTGCCTTTGCCTCCCAAAGTGCTAGGATTACAGGAAAGGGTCACAGCACCCGGCCAGTTTTAGCTCTTATCATTCATTAGTACTGCAATTCATCTCTAGTTCATTCTTGTGTGGCATGAGGTAAAGGGTTAAGGTTGACTTTGTGAATGCTGTTGTTGCACGTAGCCATGTGTTTGTTCCTTTCCTGTTGAATTCCTGTGTCATCTTTGTTAAAACCCAAGTGACCATGTAAGTATAGGTCTATTTCAGGACTATTGTGTTCCTTGATATACAGAGTCTAACCCTAAAACCACGTCATCTTAATTACTCTACTTTTATAGGAACTCTTGCAGTGGGGAATATGAATCCACCAACTTAACAAAGTTGTTTTGGCTACTCAAAGTCACTTACATTTTCTTTATAAATTTTAGAAGCAGCTTGTCAAATTTTACCAAAGAAATGGCTGTTAGGATTTTGATTAGAATTTCAAATCAATAATAATCAATATGGAGATAACAGACATCTTAACAAAATTAAATCCTTCATCCACAAAGTTTCTTAGTTAGTAGGGGATTTCTTTATGGTGTGAGATTCTGGAGCTTTCTTTCTGCATTCTTCTAAAGCTCCAATTGCATTTGTTAGACCACTTGATATTTTCTAATATTTTGTTCTTTTGTCTTTCCTATAATAAGAAGGAAGTTCTTTTGTCTTTCCTTTTTTTCTGAGTTTCATTTTGGATAATGTCTATTGCTATTCCTTCTTTTGCTCGGTACTATCTATTCAAATGTTAATCAATTCCAGTGTGTTTTTATTTCAGAAACTGTGTATTTTTTTTTTTTTTGGTAGAGACAGAGTCTCATTTTATCATCCTCTGTAGAGTACTGTGGCATCACACAGCTCACAGCAACCTCCAACTCCTGGGCTTAGGTGATTCTCTTGCCTCAGCCTCCCACATAGCTGGGACTATAGTTGCCTGCCACAATGCCTGGCTATTTTTTTGTTTGTTTTGCAGTTTGACCAGGGCTGGGTTTGAACCCGCCACTCTCGGTATATGGGGCTGGTGCCCTACTCAATGAGCCACAGGTGCTGCCCCAGATACTGTGTATTTTTGTTCTTAGAATTTCCAATAGTGTTTAAAAATATTTCTGCATCTCTCCTCATCATGCTCATATTTTCCTCTATCTTGAACACACAATATCTACAATAGCTGTGTTTACTTGAAAGTTCTATCAGCTCTGCCCTTTCTCAGTCCTATAGGCTGCCTTGTCAAAGGATTCTTCTCGGTGTCTTTGTTTATGATGTTGTTTTGCTCCTAGACCTCTGTGTGCTTTGGAAATTGTTCTGCCTACTTCTTTCAAGTACAGGTATATCTCGGAGAGACTGTGGGTGCAGCTCCAGACTACCACAATAAAGCAAATACCACAATAAAGAGAGCCAAACAAACTTTTTGATTTCCCAGTAAAAACAAAAGTTATGTTTGGCTAGGTATGTGGCTCAGACATGTAATCCTAGCACTTTGGGAAGCTAAGGTAGGAGGATCACTTAAGGCCAGGAGTTCCTAGACCGTCCTGAGCAACATAACATAAGGAGACCCCATCTCTCCAAAAATATATAAAAATTAGTCACCTTGTGATGGTGCATGATGTAGTCCCTTCTACTTGGGAGACAGAGGCAGGAGATTTGTTTGAGCCTAGGAGTTTAGGTTGCAATGAACTATGATAATGCCACTGCACTCCAGCCTGGAGGCTTGTCTAAAAGAAAAAGTTACGTTTATACGTGGTATTATACAATACAGTGAGTCTATTAAGCATTATGTCTAAAAAAACAATGCACATACCTTAATTTAAAAATACTATATTTTCAAAAATGCTAACATCACCTCAGGCTTCAATGAGCTATAATCTTTTCGTGGGTAGAAGGTCTTGCCTGATCTTGGCAGGCTGCTGACTGATCAGGGTGATGGTTGCCAAAGGCTGGCGTGGCTGTGGCCATTTCTTAAAATAAGTCAACAATGAAATCTGCCATATCAGTTGACTCTTCCATTCACGAAATATTTCTTTACAGTATGTGATTTGTTTAATAGTATTTTACCCACAGTACAATTTCTTTCAAAATCAATCCTCTCAAACCCTGCCACTGCTTTATCAACTAAGTTTATGTATAATAATAATCTAATCCTTTGTTGTCATTTCAATAATGTTCACACATCTTCATCAGAATTAGATTCTATCTCAAGAAACCACTTTCTTTGCTTGACACGGGGTTTCCATAAACCTTCAATTTATGAAAAGGATAATATAGAACAAAGGGCAATAAAAGGAGGCTTCAAGCCCCAGGTAGTTTCCTCTCGCCCTCTACAGATCACTTCTCAGCTAGACTTGATGGGACCCTCTGAAGGTTGCTAGAATTCTTTTGTGCAGCTCACTGTTCTCCAGCTCAAATGTAGCATTGTGGCTCCCTAAATTTAGATTTCTCCCCAACTCAGTAACACCACCAGGTTCTGTTTGAGTTCCCACATTCTGTGCCATGGTCTGTAAACTGCTTCTAGACAGTAAGCTGAAATAAAAGGGTACATCTCATTTGTTTAGCCTTTCTCAGCAATCTCCTTTTTATATTGTTCATTGTCCAACGTCTACAAAACCTTTGTTTCATATATTTTGCCTGGGTATCTACTTGTGCAATGTAGGAGAGTGAATCCAGACCCCGTTTCCCCATCTTGGAGAGTTGTGAAGGGTCTTAATACTTTACTGTACTCGTTTTTATCATGTATCTATACATCCATGCATCCCTCAATTCATCCATCACTTTATTTTAGTTCTTTATTTCAAGATAAATCTCAGATAGCAGTGCATTTCCCCCTAAATACGTTAGTAAGTGTACCATTAACTAAAGTTCAATGCCCGTTTATAAATTTTATAAAATTCGTATACAATGAAACGCGTAAGTTTCAGTGAACATGTGTGACATTTTGACAAATGCATATACCTGTGTAACTCTAACCTCTTTTCAAGATACACAGTTGTTGTGGCAGTTGTCATTGTTGTCTTTAGCTGGCCCGGGCTGGGTTCGAACCCATCAGCTTTGGCGTATGTGGCCAGCGCCCTACCCACTGAGGTCTGGGTGCCACCCGCCACTCTCCTTCTGATGAATATTTGGGTGGTTTTCCATTTGACATTAGCATGAATAGACTTGCTCTGGACATTCTTGCACAAGTCCTTTTGTGGACATACACCTTCAGGTGAATACCTAGGAGGGGAACTGATGGGACAACGTTGGTAGATGTTTTATTTTATAGGAGACCTCAGAATTTTTACAAATTTTATCCTTCTACCAATGATACTCGAAGTTCCAATTGAGTATTACACCTCTTTGCCAATCGATGGTGGTGTGTCGGTCTTCTTAATGTTAGCAATTCTAGCAGGTGCATAGAGGTATCTCATTTTTGAAGCTTGTGTTTGAATTATTGTTAGTTTTCTCTGTCCACAGTGCCTTAATACATATGCCACATCTCTCCCCAACAGTCGAACCTGTTCTCCTTGCTCTGGAGAATGGCTGCCTGTGGCAGACATGGTTGATTGCCCCCACAGTGTGCACCCAGTCTTCCACAGTCATTGACTTTGAGCTGTGATGCAGCTACCCAATCAGGGGAAACAATTTCTTAGCCCCACCCAACACACAGCTAAGTGTGGCCAGAGCACACTACCTTCAGTTTGAAGAAGCAGGGGTACCTTTGCCTTGCTCTCTACTTTCACTGGTGGGATACAGATGACAAAAAGGCCCTGGGTGATAAGATGGTAGCCGTAAGATAGAAAAACCCTCAGGCCTGAGTCACCACATGGAAGAGAGAAGCCCACTGACTTGGAAACACCCAGCCTGAGGTGTTATACATGAGCAAGAAATAAGCTTCTGTTATGTTTCAACCATTGCAATTTTGGTTCTGTTTGTTACAGCAGTTTAGCTTACCTTGCCTAAACTGTTGCCTATCTCTTGAAGGTGCTCCTTCCTTCCCTGAAAGTGATTTTTTTCATACAACTTGTAATCTATATTTTATTACTATTTTTTTAAATTAAATTAAATTTTATTATTATCATTTTTTTTGCAGTGTTTGGCCGGAGCTGTGTTTGAACCCACCACCTCCAGAATATGGGGCCAGCGCCCTACTCTTTTGCGCCACAGGCACCGCCCTGTAATCTATATTTTAGTCCATACTCTCCACAGCATAACTGCATCTACCTGACTCTTATGCATTCCATTAACATGGAACAGAAACTTCATATAATAAATGAATACATATGAAGGTTATTGTACTCGTCATGAGTCTTCTTTAAATTTTTATTGTAGTACAGCATACATACAGAAATGTGCACAAATATACTATATTTATGTCATAAACAATACGTACATCTGCAGAAACTTACAACTGGGCCGTTCCCTTCCTGCTATTTTTCTCACTTGCTATTTTTTGAGCCCTGGTAGTTGAGGATGCCAAGAGAAGAAGAGGTAAAACAGCAAACTCGGTGTGGCACTGGCCCTTCTAAGAAGCCTGAACTCAAGGCCAGACAGCAAAATGGTCCTTGAAGATTGCCTACGTGCCGCTCCATTTCTCTGCCACACTCCTACGATGCCACCATTTTCTTTTCAAATATATCTATTTTTTAAGGCAGAGAGGATATAAAACAGGGAAGAACATAAAGCAAAAAGCTTCACTGGCTCCTTTGACAGAGCAATTGAAGACTCTAGGGCTGCTGCTAACCCATGTGGCATCTTTGGCAAATCAGAAAAAAACACTCTTGAAAAGCACTCCTTACTGAAGTCACTTTACTCTGTTACATGTGTGTTGCAATACAACTATATGGTTTTATTAGAATAAGAACTTCCTGCCCCTTGCTGGAGAGTTGTAACTTCTAGGTCCACATGTCTATGATAAGAATGGCACCTTCATGAATGAGGCACTGCTCTGCCCTGCACCATCTACACTGCTGCCTGTGACTCACAGGCTGCAGATCAAGTTGTACTTCTGATTTTTTTTTTTAATGCATCAAGATTATTTGGAAAAAGACTTTGTTACTGAAGTATAGCATACAAGATAAAAAGAGATATATCCTTAAAAACAATAAAACAAGAAGAAATCACCAGTTGCAGGAATGAATGTAAGCAGCTTAGAATTTTAAAAAAATACATAAATGCAATAAACATCATTTAAGCAAAAATACCAGAAATTTGCATAGACCTACAGGAAAAGGGTCAAAGTGAAAACTCTAGAGAAAATGAGCTACATATGATGACTTTAGCAAGAAATGTAAAATCCCATGATATCCTTATATATAACCTGGAGAGATATTGGCTTAAAGGTGGATCAGCACATTACTGAAATTCTTACCTAATGGACGCTGACTAACAGATGGGTCAATTTGCATCCTACTAAAGTGTCTGAGGCCTACCACAGGACATTAGTCCTTGGACCTGTTTCACTCAATATGGGAGGTTTTCATATGAAATTTTGCAGTGACTGGAAAGAAGATGGCTAATACTTCTCAGATAGAATGAAGATCAGGTCAAAAGATTTAACGAACTTAACTCAAGAAAACTTACCAGGAATAAGGTTCTTGTAAAGGAGGTTAACCACAACCCAAACTGCATGAATGTGCAATGGGAAAATATTGTTTATAAGCAGCAAAAATAACTAAGCTCAAAGGACTCAAATAGTACCATGTGGTTATCAGAAATAGCAGCAAAAATAACTAAGCTCAAGGACTCAAACACTACCATGTCGTTGTCCAATACCTGGGTTTTAAACAGAAGAACAGAAGAGTACTCCCCAGAAGAAAGGACGACACAGTTCTGCCGCTGGAAAGTATTCCGTTTTGAGTTACGTAATGTAAGAAAGATCGAGAAAATGATAGCATATGTGGACAAAAAGATTTTGACCTTTTGGTGGTAAATACAGTCAAAGTCACAATATATATGGAATGAAACAATGGAAGAAAGAAAAGATGCTGAGAGGCTTCCTAAGCGATGTGGTTAAATATTTGGAATCAAGGATCAATTAAGACAAAGGAGGTGAGGACACAGACACAGCTGAGGACGGGCAGAGCTGTCCGAAGATGGAAGTGGACGTCTGTCTTGAGACTCAGGCTGCTGAAAACCATCTGGTATTCATGTTTTTTACAACTTTGACCTTTTACAAATTTATATTTCAATATTTGCCCAGCTACAAAATTTATTACTCTTTGAAGAATACAAAAAATGACAACTTCAGAACTACTGTGCTAAAACTTTAGGAGACGTGAAAGTCCAAAACCTTGAGAGTTTGCTTTATTGGCTACTCTCTCAAATGGACAAACAGTTGTGTGTGCTGTTTTCTGATGGGAAATCTGTCTAGAAAATATAGTTGATTTCGGCACACTTTTTCTAGTGTTAAAGTAATCATCGCTGATAGATGAATTTTTGATGATGAAGGACATTTCACCATATTAGTGTGGTACACTGGAAGATCCATGTGTGCTCCTCCCTGCAAAAACCAAAAGCCTTAAAAATGTGTGTCTACACATGTATATTTCCATACTATACGTAGAGACATATACACACAAAAATATGAGTTACTAGTAAAGAATTCCTTCCTTCTCAAAGATAGCTTACATAGCCAAGCATCCAAGTGCACTTCACTTATGGTTTTATTTATATAATCTAGCTTAACCATAACTATTCTGAAACATGTGGGAAGAATCTAATTTTAACCCAGTTTGTCTTAAAAGTATGTCTTAGTGTACTTAGGCACAACTACTACACAGGGATTCCAATAAATCTATTTCAACATTTACTCTCAGAAACTAAACAAAATATGAATAAATCCATCAACATTCTAAAGAAGCTTGTTATTCCACACACTTACGTACTAGAATTAACCAGGGATCCAAAAGTGAGAGGGAATTCTTCCATAGTTTTCTCTAAAAGAGATTACTATTATCCTTTAAAATTTTCCTATAGCACCTCCTGTAATATTTGTATCTATTTTCCTTGGAAAAGCAAGAATTAATCTTAGCATATCTTTGATCTCAAGAACCAAACATGTTCCTTTTTCATTTTTACTATGCTTTCCTGCACTTTTCAACCCCACAATGAGAATATCATTTCTCAGCAAGGGAATACACACAGTTACTATATAGTTATAGTTGTTTACTATTCCCCAGTTATAAAAGCAAATTGATTCACAAATGAAACTGTCATAAACGGCACAGGAGAGGAGCTTGCCCAAGTGGCGGTTGTTCATAAGTACTATTTTTTGGCTGCTTGAAGGAGTATCTGAGCCAATTCTTTGTCAAATCAAGTAACTTACTATTTTCTATACTCCTGAAAAATACGTTTTGAAGTCACCTAAATTAAACCAAAAAGGGTCTAATTTAGAAAGGTTATTAAGATTTGTATTCGTGTAGGAGCAGCCAGTTACAAACCTGCTTCCTTTCATATTAACTATAAACACCACCGCCTTTCAGAAGAGATCTGGAAATGATAAAAAGCAGAGTCACAAGACGCTCTTACACAAACATCTAGAAATCCAGCAACTTCAGACACAAACAGTGCTTTTAGGGAAACAATGATGACAGATTATAACCTGCCTTTAACCACAAGAGTCCCTGGAATAAAACCAAAAGTGCTGCCAAGAAGCCATAGGTGTTTATTGCATGGACAGGAAAAAATAGGACTGTGAAGGCCACAGCGACAGTTCTTCTGTCTCCACTAGTAGGATATAAGAGTAAAGGTAAATAGCCATATGAATACTGTAATTATAAAATGTTGGGTTCATATTTCATTCAGGTTTACAAAAAACCCTTTTTGTCCTTGTACTTCCGGGGGTTTGGAAGGTTTGCCAAGTCATTGCCTTTCTTGTCACCAGAGTTCTCAGCAGGTTTACAAATGGACGTGCTCAAGGCTGCCATCTGGTGGAAAGGATAGAAATTGAAGTAATTTTTTTTTTTTTTGTAGATGAATAATGACAGTTGTCTACTAAAAAGATACAAAATATAATTATATAGGAGGGCAGTGAGTGGGATAGAGAGTTAATAACAGCAACAAGAAATATAAATAGCAAAGAATTTTTTTTTTTTTTTGAGACAGAGCCTCAAGCTGTCCCCCTGGGTAGAGTGCTGTGGCGTCATAGCTCATAGCAACCTCCAACTCCTGGGCTCAAGCGATTCTCCTGCCTTAGCCTCCCAAGTAGCTGGGACTACAGGCACCCGCCACAATGCCTGGGCATTTTTTGTTTGTAGCCGTCATTGTTGTCTGGCGGGCCCTGGCTGGATTCAAGCCCACCAGCTCAGGTATACGTGGCTGGTGCCTTAGCCTGTTGAGCTAGCTACAGGCACCGAGCCAAAATAGCAAAGAATTAATTTTAGAAAGGTGTAGAGACAATATGGAGAAAACTACCATACTGTATTTAAAAATACTTGTATAAATAGAAAGATGTAGTGATGTTCCTGGAAGGGAACTCACCTCTGCTAAAGGTATCAGTGGTTCCCAAACTAACCTACACACATAGCAACGCAATCAACATATTAATAGGATTTTTATTTGCAAGGGAAATCTTGGCTAGTTATTCAAAAGTTCTTCTGGAAGAATAAATACATTCCATTTTTGTAAAAGTATAGTAGTAAGGGGGGGCCTTTTCCCTATGAGATAATAATTAATATGTCATGGCGGATATATAATACAATGAAATATAACACCCATAAAAATGTTAAGCATACACAAGAATATATAATAAAGGGCATTTTCAAATAATGAGCAAACATTGGCTTATGTAATAGTTGGTGTAAGGAATAATGGGAAAATTATTGGAAACATTAGTAGTAATAAGTTCTTGTTGTAGTAAATATTAACTTATCAAAAAGGCCCAAGCCTTAAAATATATGTAAATATTTACTTACTCAATATGTGAAAATATTGTCTGTGTATACAGCTGAAGGTGGATCAAACTGTTAAAGAAAAATGACAAAATTCTAAAACTTTTGAATATAAAAAAGATACTTGTTAAAATTCATCAAATTTAACATCTAAGATCATTGTGGTTTACTCTAAGAAAATTTTCAATCTTTTTAAAAAAGTAAAATGAAATAAACCTTACTATATTTGATTTACAAGGAAGTGTGTATTTTTTGTTGTTTTGTTTCTAAAGCTCTTACTCTGTCACGCAGGCTAGAGTGGAACAGCACATAGTTCACTGTACCCTTGAACTACCAGACTCAAGCAGTCCTCCCACCCCAGTCTTCTGAGTAGCTGAGACTACAGGCAAATCCCAACATGGCTGGCTGATTTTTAAATTTTTTGTGGAGATTGGGGTCTCACTCAAAACTCTTGGGAATAAGCAATTCTCCCACCTTGGCCTGCTAAAGTACAAGGATTACAGGCACAAGCTACCATGCTCAGCCAAAAGAAATATTTGTGACCAAGGAGAGCTACCCAATACTCTTCAGATCTGAGCATTTTAGCCCCCTTTAGTGCCTCTCTAATCACAGAGAGTGGAAAGCTCTTATTTTACCTACAGAAATAAAATTATCGTGTAAGAAAAAAACTCAGAAAACATAGTAGTTCAATATAAGATTGGGGAAGAGGGATAGCACATCATGTTGAGCTTGTAGTTTTTCAAAAATTAGGTCTTTTCAGTATGGTCAGATACCCTTTGTTCTTAGTTCTATCTCTCAATAGCCTTCTTAAAAAAACAACAGCTAACCATAAACAGCATTACAATATTAAAAGGTAAATAGTAAACTAGGGAAAATATTTCATGACACATGTAACAAGGTAATGGTTACTTCCCTATATAGATGAAGAGCTCTCCCAAATCAATACGAAAAATGAATTTTTTTTTTTTTGAGACAGAGCCTCAAGCTATCACCCTGGATAGAGTGCTGTAGCATCACAGCTCACAGCAACCTCCAATTCCTGGGCTCAAGTGAGTCTCCTGCCTCTGCCTCCCAAGTAGCTGGGAC
>CAUYON010061189.1:0-16202 GCA_963573935.1 Arctocebus calabarensis
CTGTAGTCCCAGCTACTAGGGAGGCTGAGGCAAGAGAATCGCTTAAGCCCAAGAGCTGGAGGTTGCTGTGAGCAGTGTGACGCCACGGCACTCTACCCAGGGTGATAAAGTGAGACTCTGTCTCTACAAAAAAAAACAAAACAATGCATAGTCTTTCTGCCACAAGTACATGTAAAGGGAAGAATCAAAGGAACATTGACTGTATTCGTTTGTGGTGGCAATGACGGGTCCTGGCCTCCCCATCAATCATGGACCTCGGGATCTATGAACTGATTTAGATCTGGAAACTGGGTGATGGGATGGTGACTTTCTGTTATGGTAGCTGATGTAAGTGTTGTCTTCCCCAAACCTCAACACACTCTTCACAGAATATTAGGACGAGCTCCAGGCTTTTCTGTGGGGAATTGAATTCTGATCATGCATAGGTGCTCGCATTAGTAAATTTCCGTCTATTCAGCCTGTATTCTGATTTCCTCACTCTAGTCCAAGACCCTCAAGCTCCATTATGGCATACATAGTCCTCTATTCTTACCAGAGGATGTAAAGTAGTTTCTGCAATTCCTTCAGCATGTTATGTTATTTCAGCTAGGAGCAAGTAGCTGTTTGGCTAGGCTAAGTTATCACTTTGGTCAACAATTTAGAGGCCATGAGAAATGGCGGGGCCAGATCTCAAGGAATAAAGTTAACTTTTATGAGGCACCTGCCTTAGAGGAAGTCCTTGAAGAGTCTCTAGGCAGGCAGTCTTAGAGGGTTTAGTGGATCTGGGAGTTCAAGATTCTCAGGCTGGGTCACACAAATATTCCTATCCACTCTTTCCCTACCAGGGACCTGACTTTGATATAGGAGATCTGCTAAGCCCGTGGAGTCTTGCTTCTTTGTGGTTCTGCACCTTTGCAATTAGATCCTGCGTCTGATTTTAGCATGGTCTTCCTCCTGGTTTTGTGAGCTGATAGGATCCATAGCAGCTGCCGTAGAGGATCTCTGAATTTCACAGCATGGCTTGACTCAACTATTGGCTTCCCAAGTCTATTTTTTATTTTCTAAGACCTACATTGTAGTTAACAGCAGTCATCTTCTTATAATTTCTATAATTATCATATTATCCATGCTTTTAACCACCACAGCCCCTTCATTTACCACCTGCATCTCAGCCCAATTACCCACAGGTGAAAGTCTTAGTTATTATGATGCAACTGCATGCTGGGTGATGTCATCGCGACCACACCTTCTGCGAGCACTGGGGCCTTTATAACCCAGATCCAAACTATCTTCCCAAGGGGATTCTTTCTGGAGTCACTCTGGTATCAATTGTGTTAGCCTTGGTTCCCTGAAAATAAAAGCATGAAACAAACGCTTACATTGTGCTTTATTATGGAGTGCAATCCATAGAGCTTACAAAGCAGCAAAGGATGAAGGAAAACACAAGAATGCTGATCAAGATATTGTAAGACCATCCTCTGAGAAGACACAGCTGCTTCTTTGGGCGGTCTCTCTAGGGAGAGAATGGGGGAATAAATTAATGGTTGGGCTCCTGCCTTCCACTGGTCAGGTTTTCATTCCATGGGGGTGCTAACTCCCTTGAATTGCCAGGTTGTACTTGCATGGGCACCTAACGAGGTCCTGTAGCACTCTAAACTTCTGTGTTAGCATGGGGACACTTGGGCAGAAAGTGCAAAGTCATTGCATATGGTACATCACTATTTGGTTAAGCCTGGGTGAACTTCATCAGACCCTATGCACAACTATTTGTCACAACAGTGGTTGGACTTAGGGACAGGTAAGATAGAGGGATCCTGAGTAGAACATGTCAAGTGTCTGAAAACAAAGGTCTTCCCGGTTTCCTGAGACAGGAAATCACTTGCCCTTACAGAAGCCCACTCTCTATTACTAAACAGCTAAAGAAAAACTAACTGATGGTTAAAGGCCCCTGGTCTCACCTGGTTCATACTCCAAAAAGAATCTGATTGTATCTTATATTCCATATAATTTCATAATAGAGTATATTATGTTTCATATTTCATTTTATTTTTATCTCAACCCTTCCAGGCAGATGAAGCACTGCTAGTCCTATAGGAATAAAATCTAGAATTTGGAATGGCTGTAAAAGATACTTAATATAGAAAGTAAGTGTCAGTTCTGGAGCTACAGATTTACCCAGAAAGTGCTTTTGTGTGTGTGCGTGTGCACACGCAGTCAATTCATCTTTTCTCCACTAGAATCTTTGAATCTAATGTCTTTTCTCTTCATCAACATCCTACCATAAGACTTATTCATATATCAAAATGAGTCTGGAAGCCTGGGTTCTGAAGACATTGAACTTAAAAACTTTTTCTTTGGTATTTTATCTTCAACTTTCTTCTTCTCAAACAGTTCATGTTGGTTACGTCCTTTGAGGGTAGGAGGGACTGGAGTGGGGGGTAAGGATGGAGGTTAGCCCAGACAGGATGGTGGCAAGCATCAAATATGTTGCTGTGTCAGCCTGGTCTGTTCCGATCATTGCAGACATGACTCTGAAGTCTTCTTCAAGAAAAGGGCTGTGCCTGCCATCTATCCCAATGTTTTCCTCAGGCTCCAGGGAGTCACCCAGACACCACAGCAGCTCCAAATAACTTTGTTAAAGGAACACATACAAAGTCCCCTTTCCCCCAAACACATAAGAAAGTGCCTCCCTCATCTTGTCTCGGGAGTAAGACTAAGCTTTCTGGCCACATACTTTATAAAATCTCCTTTGCCAAATGAAGCAAATTTCAAATAGGTGAGTCATCTCAGACATTAGCAAGACAATTAGGAAAGACTTTGTACAAAAGGATTATTATAAATTCCACTGTGGGTTTCATGACATCTTGAGCCTCTTTTCAAAATATGAAGTATACATATGGATGGCATCAGGCAGCTGAGGAAATAGACACATCAAGGTTTGACTGTCTGTCTTTCTAATAGCTATAAAAGTTTTGTGACAGGACTAAAAGATTTCTCTAAGGGGAACATATAACTTACCTCCTGGCTTGGGAATGTGAGCCTAGTGTCAGTCACTAGTTCTTTCCTAGGTGACTTGTACCGTTTCTGTGATGTTTGTTATTCAGCAGTTGGCCTTCCCTGTGCCCCTGACTCTACTGCAGCAGTCGGTGCCAAGCAGGAGAGACCAAGGGTCTTGACTTGTTCCTCAGGGCTGAATCACGATGAGAGATTGGATTCACCGGAACCTCTGTCATGGCTGTATTTGTTATTACTTTCGTTTTCTTGGTAGATATTTCCTATCAGCCACTGAGAACATGCAACATTGGTAAGAAACTAGTGGAGTTTCCCTAATCTAGCCTTAGTGTGTGAAACCCTTAGCACTAGTTTCAAACCAAAGCAAGGTATACTGGTATAGATTGGTAGTTCAAGTGGTGGGATCTGGAGCCTAATTGCCTGGGTTCAAGTTCTGCTTCTATCATTCACTATTTGTGTGACAATGGCCTTGTTACTTACCTTCTCCAAGCCTTAGTTTTCTCATTGATGAAATGCAGACATAAGTAGGATATACCTAATACTATCAGTGTGAGAAATAAATAGATGAATACAGGTAGAAAGCTCGGCCTAACACTTGGCATGTAATAAGAGCTCAATTAACAGATGCTATTACCATTGTATTGTGACTGTATTTAGGAAATAATCCACAAGGAACAGTGACTCAGAAAAGATTTGGTTGTGAAAGAGCACATTCCTAGAATTGCTTTGAATTTTGGGGGGAGCTCATGTTATCTATTTTCCTCCTGTGAAAAGAGTGGTCAGCATTCCTTTAAGACCTGCAGGAACCATTTGTCACAAACCACAGACGGCGTTTAAGTAAATATTCCTTTCTTCACATTTCCTCAAAGAATCGGCCCTTCTTCTGGGTAAGTACTACCCTCTGCCCTCTCCGTGTGAAATTGGCACTATGTTCAATCCAGTAACTACAGGCCCTCACCACATTCTGAATTAGTTTTTCAAGGAGGAGAGCAACAAGAGGACAGGGTCAATGTTGCTCAACAGAGTAGTCTTTAGTAACAGCCTTTAGAAACACTGATACTAAAACAGCCTTGTTTCAAAGGAGTTCACATTTTGAGACAACAAAACGTTTCTTTGTTTTGGCTGTGTCTCTCCTGCGGTGCACATGTATGACCACTGAATCACACTCATAACAATCTGCTATGGCAAAATGAGAGCAACTATGGATTTATACATAAAAGCTCATATAATGTGCTTCTAGAGACATCTGAACATGCATGGTACATATGCATGTATAATATATGTGCCCTTTATAGAGAAAGAGGCTTGGTCTTATATCTTCCTTGTAGCAAGTTCTTATCTACCCCTTTGGTCTAGTAATTAAATAATTAAGCATCATTTATGATAATTACACAGTACAACAAAGTGGTAAATAGACATTAACTCACTTGAGAAAGATGTTCTATTTTGGAGCCAGCACAACACAGTCGCCAAAGGCAGCAGTGCATTAGTCCTCGGCACATTAGCATCCTTGCAGATAGCAGCTCTCTAGTCACTGCACCAGAAGTGGGAAAGTCCCACCAGCAGCCTTAAGCAGTGAGACACAATGGCTCCCCTGGAATGTCTATCACCACTCTGCTAGTTCCACTTATAAGGGGTTCAGGAGATGTTTATTCCTGTGCCATGCTCTTGGGAAGTGCCTATGTGTTTGTCCAGTTCTTACACACACACAAGAAAGGATTTTTCATTTTTTGAAAATGCTGTCATGTAGAATATCAAGACTACTGGGATTAAATGAGAGAAAGAAACACCTTACTTTTCCTACTTGCTCATTCCACACTGAACCTAATGATATCTCCTGAATCTCAGCCCATGTGGTTCCTGAGCAGAGGGGGGTGAGGGGAGTAGAAGTGGCCATGCCATGGCCTACCCCACATGGCCAGGACTCCCTCTGCTGTGTGCTGGCCCAGCCCTGCCTGAGGCTTGCCCATTGATCCAGACTGGGCATGGTTGAGAAGTAAGATGTGAAGATGAAAAATCCCCATAGACAGAAATCACCTGGATTGCAGGTTTGTCTTCTGTAAATGTGGTGGTTTAATCTGAAGCCAAACCCCAGCCCTAGACTTACTGGGAAGAAGGGTGCTGCAATAATATCTTTCTGTTACTTCTAGTGGTTTTAATTAAATCATAGATAAAATTATCCTATAAAACAATTTTATAAATAAATCATGGGAAATATTCTAAAGGTGCAAAGGCCCCTTAAGAGGATGTGCAAAGGCATTGTCACAGAGAGCCACAGTTACTGGTAAATTTGTGTTAGATTAATACTATATATCTCTTCATTGTGTTTATAGTAGGAAAAAGACTTGAGGAAAACTTGTGGGGTAGCAGAACTCTTAAAAATTGGCTTTATTCTTTAAAAACTATCGTTTATTCTTCTCTAAGTGGTTTGGAGTGTTAAGCTCCCATAATACTTTGAGTTTGTCAATGATCATCATCAACACTGGCAGACAGGAATTACCGGACAGTCAAAAGTGGCTGGCCATGGGTCGATTGCCAGCTAGACCCTGCAGGACTCATGGTCTTTGGCCTTTCTCTGTTCACAATAATAGAGCCAGAGAAGGAAGATACATGTGTCTGTCTGATGTAAAACTGGAACTCGGGAGAAATAATCTCTCTGTCTTCCTCCTTTTAGAACAATCTCAGAAATAGGGATGTGGTGGAAATCAGTCGGGCAGAGGTGCTGAGGTCTGCAGAATGCATGGTGATTCCTATTTGGCTCTTTGTCTGCAGACTGGGGCAATTTGGTTTGAGATAACCAGGATTATTTAAATTCCTTCCTGGAGCCAAAACATACTACATATCAAATATGAAATCATAAGATTGGAACATACACATTTCCTTTTTTAAAAAAGCTTGTATGCCATAAATGGATGTAGCTGGACTATTTGTTCTGCAACAAAAAATACCCACCATTAAGTGTGGTCCATATTTGAAGGGTTAGGAGAAAACTTCTAAATACAGATCAAAAATGTTTTCACATAGTAAATGAGAAAATCTCATGAATGTTATGTCAATTAGGTTGATGAAAGTATCTCAGATTGTATGTGAAACCCACACACTGTACCCCATGATTGAATTATTGTACACAGTTATGATTCAATAAAAAAAAAAAAAAAAGAAAAAATTTAAAGCTGGTCAGTTGGACGAAGGAAAAGGAGAAAGGAGAAAGTGATGGTGGTATAGATAAGTGTGACGAGAGCCAAGCCCTGACATGAGCTGAGAGCCTCTTTACTACCCCTTCTGGATCAAGTCAGACCAAGAGATGATTAGTCAGTTGCTCCATTCTCAGTTTAAATCCAAAGGAAGGAAGTTAGGTATTTTATTTAAGTTCTGATTTTTAATGTCCAACTGACAGTTTTATTGTGGGATCACTTTCCATGCTTCAGAATGGTTTGGGGAAATTAATGTTTGGCCTAGTTGGTAGTTTGCCAAGTCGCAGCAGGGCTGAAAGGATGGTGGCCACTGGGTTTCCCTTTAATTCTATCCTATACCAAAGAGACCATGTGGAGACAGTTATTTAACGTGAGTCTAGGTCCAGCCACGGTGCCAGATTTCCCTCAGCAGAATCAAGTGAGACGGACACGGGGTAGTTTGGCAAGAGCTCTGAGCTGAGAGCTCCATTTTCTGGAGAGGCCTCAGTTTCCTCTTTCATGAAGTGAGACAGGAATAGCTTCCCTGTGGTCCTTTTCCAACTCTCCGATTTTCATCACAGTCAGCAGTTTTTAAAACACGAAGTGTTTAAAAGTGATTGCGGTGAATTTTTCTGAATCTACAGCAGCTCTTGAGGAGTTCAAAACATAATTTTTCATTCATTTCTGCCAGGCAAAAAGATATTTCAAAGGCTCGAGAGCCAGAACATTTTTGCACGTGATGGAGAAAAAACTGAAGGAGACCAGATCACAATGCTAAGCAACTCAGGATTAGTCCTGAGCAGAGCCAAAGCGTGGGAGGTTCACCTTCGGCCTTCTGGACTCCCACTTCCTGATTGGTCATTGTTTTCTGTAGAAAGGTGATTGTTCTGTACTATAATAATCACTTTTTAAAATCCTTCCCGGAGACACTGTATTGAAACAAAAGGTTCTAGAAAGCAAAAAATCTTTCACAATCGAAAGGAGGAATCAAGGTATTTTGAACAGACTTTGGCCTACCAATAACTACTACCATACTCTGCCTTCATGTGTCAACTTATCTTCACAAAAAGAAATTTAAAGACAATGATTAAAAATCAACAGCATACAAACCTCTTCCCCCTTCTTCCTTGTAACAGCCTCCCAAGTTGGCAAGTCCCTTTCCTCGGAAACCACCGTGATAAAAAAAAATGGGTGCCATACTCAGGCCTCACCATCTCCTCCTGTGTTCTCTGCCCCTACCTCTTAAAATTCTCTTAAGGTTTCCTGATTGTTTCTAACTTGTTGCTTCTCCAAGGAGAAGTTGTGTCGTATATTAGCTTGAGATGCAGTTGACCAGCACAAATGTTATTAATTTCATTAATCTACATCTAACAGCTCTTTCTGTTTATGAAGGGAGCATCAAAGCTTTGGGAAATAAACTACAAATAGTCCCACAATGGTAGCAGGATGGCATTTCAAAAGAAGGCATCAAAGAAAGCTCACCAACAGTGATACTTTTTCCTAATGGCTCTGGAAGGATAATTAAGTTGTTTATCACCTTTGATGCTTATAACCCTAACACAGGTGTTCCCTGGAAACCAATTAAAAATACTTACAGCTGATAAAGAATGCCTTTCAGCTCAACAAATTTACTAATAATTCCAATCCTGTTTGGAAAAGAATCTTGTCAGGTCTTTTGACACCAAAAGGCAACTTTCACACTCATTTACACTTGGGTGCCCCTAGTGATAAGCATACACAGGGTATTTGCTCAGCCTCCCTTGATCTCAAAAGAAGAGTCTTCCAGAAAGCTTCCCTTGGCTATTGAACGACAACTTCGGTTTCAAAGCATGAATTGTATTCAGTAGCTTGGGATTTTCTTTGAAAGAAAGTGTACTAGGATCTTTCAGATGATACCTTTGCCTAATTGTCAGGAAATAGTGGTGCCTTGAATCTATTGGTCTCCTTTGGACACCAGGTTGATTACTTTAGGATGCATAGGAGAGGGAAGGAGTTCCTTGTGAAAATCCCAGATGATAACAGTGTTTTACGTGGCACAGTAATAGAAAGTGGACTTTTATTTGGTAGGTTAGCAGGACCCCTTCTTATTCCCCTATAGACTGAGCAATTGCCCCACCAAAACCCCAACCTCTGGCCCTATCCACAGCTGTTGACTGTTAGCTGGCACCTGTCTACAGTAAGCCTTTTCAGCCTGGTTGGAAAGTTCATCTACAAAGTTCATGATGCTTAAGTCTGAAGGCTCACTCCTAGCTCTGCCACTAAATCCCCGTGTGGGTTTGGTCAGTTTCTTCTTCTCTCTGGACCCTCATTTTTCATTTCCTTATTTGAGGGAACAGAATTACACCACATGATGTGTGAAGGACATCTTAGCCCTAAGCTTTATATGATGTTTTAGGCAGACAGCAAATGGCAAGTTTTCATATGCACTACCTTACTATTTTAAACTGGTAATTTTGTGATGTTTCTCTTATAGCCCTCTTGAATGTATAGTTGTATGTAAGAAACAGATTCCTGGCCAGTGTTACTGAAGTGGGTGAATAAAGATGAGAGTAGCATCAAATAAAACTTGAAACCAGGGGCCTTGTCAGAAACCAATGAGGAATTTTCAACAGGTGTAAAAGAGTACTTTTGCTGTAAGAGAAGAGAAGAGACTGGAAGGAGGTCTGAGTCAGTGGAAGCAGTTCTTTTTGTTAAGAAGCAATTGTAGTGGTCTAGCAAGAGGTAACAGTCCTTTGTATTCAGTGACTGTGGAAATAAAGAGAAATGAATGATTTCAAGAGCTATCTGGGAAGGGAGATTTACTGGAATAGAGGATGACTTAGTTTTTTGACTTGTGCCATTAGACACATGGAGGTGCCATTCACTGAGTTTATGGTACAATGGAAGGTGACAGGGGTTAGGGTGAGCAGAAAGTTATTCAGGTTTAGACAATGGAGTTTGGAATAACTTTAAGACATCCAATAGAGACACTAGGCAGATACCTACCTACCCTGAGGTGGGCAATTGGATATATAGGTCTGAAACAAGGAAGGAAGTTTGGAGCTGGATGTACATGTACAAATCTGGAAGTCACCAGAAAATAAATGGTCAGTAAGCCACAGGCATAGGTGAGGTTGGAGTGAGAACATGGAGTGAAGAGAAAAGAGGCCTTGGGATCAACATCAATTTTTGTTTTAATTTGTTTAGGATATACACATTTTTTATTCTACCATAAAAGTAAATAAAATCCTGGAACAAACTTCTACATAGATGAACACTGTAAGAGAATTAAGCCAGAAACAAACAGCACAAAGATTGTGTAATTCTATTTATAGGCAATATTTAGAATAGGCAAAATTCATTGAGATAGAAAATAGATTAAAAGTAACAAAAGCGAGTGTGGTGATAGAAATGAAGGTTATTGCCTAATGAGCACAGAGTTTCTGTTGGGGATGATGGAAGAAATTGGACGCAGTAGTAACAGTTTAACATTATAATTCATGCCATGGATTGTATGCTTAAAATGGTTGAAATGGAAAATTTTAAATGAAACTTTAGAAATTATTTTTAAATAAACTTTAGCTCTGTGAAACGTCCAGTTAAGATGTTGTAATCAAGCTACTGAGAGGGAAAAATATTTCCAAATTGCACATAGAAAGGCTGAACTAAAAAATAGCAAAAACAACAAATGCTGCTGAGGATGCAGAAAAACTGGATCACTCCTACAGGCTGATGGGACGTAAATGTTTCAGCCACTCAGGAAAACAGATTGACAAGACTCTGGAGTTGACCACAGGGAGGCTCGGGTTCCTTGGCCAAAGCCAGTTCCCAACAATTCCAACCAGCACTTCCTTCCCAGTCTGGGGACATTCAGCCTCAAACACACGACTTCCCATTTCCAGACTTCCTGGGTGTCCCAATGTCCTCTCTGAGGCTTTTTCAGCCAATGTGCATCAGGGTACAACAGAGGCAGATCCACCAGAGCTCTTTAGCAGCAGATGAGATAAATGGATAAAGTGCCCCAAGGGGACAAGTGGCAATGTTCACACACCTTTGCAGGATGACTCCCACACACCTTCCTGGTGGTGCATCTGATTGGACAGTTCCTATGGCTCCACTCCCTTTAACCTGAGTGACAGTTGTGAAGGTCATGTGGCTGAGCCTGACCTGGATTCAGCCATCCCAGGAAGCGTCTCTGCCATGGATATTTGAATTTTAGAAGTTGTTCAGCACCTGGGGTCAGACACTAGTGTCTCCCCATAGCTCCTACTGAGCATGGGGACATAGGTGGGAGCAGAAAATTCCAGGCTTAGCTTCCATACATAGTGACCTCCTGGCCCCCCTTCCCCCCATCCAGAGCAAGAACGTGTCCAGGACAGGCTAGACTGAAACAGAACAGTCTGATGTCCTCAAAAGTCAGGGCTCATCATAGGCTATGAGGCCACTCATGAGTCTGTCACCCTTAAATCTACCACATCTAGCACTCTGGTGACACATTGGAATACTACTACCCTATCCTGGGCTCAAGAACTCTTCCAGACCATCTACTACCTATAAGATAAGTTCATTAAAATTGCCAGGTGTACATTATACCCTGGAAGGAAATTGACTATAGGTAAGTCTTTGGGGGGGGGGGTGCCTAGAGAATTTGGAATGCAAAAGGGTATGCTATCGCCAAGGCAGCTGACTTCCTATTCTCACTGTTATGTAAGAAAAACAGTAACAGGTTTTATAAACTTAGACTAAATGTGGAAACTATTAATTCTCTTAACAGATTGGACTAAAACTCCCAATGCATTTACTTTCTTCAACCATTTTATTCAAATATGCACATTCTATACAATTCACCCATTTTAAATTTAAAAATCAAAACAATTCATAGTTTTTGTTGTATTCACACATTCATGTCATCATCACCACAGTCAGTTTTCTAATCCCTATATCCATTACACATCCATTCCCCTAGCCTCCCTTTTCCCTCCTCCAACGCCCAGCCCTAGACAATCAGTAATCTACTTTACTTCTCTACAGACATCCCCATACTGGACTTTCATGTGAATGAAATCAGGTCATATGGGGTATTGGCTCTTATTACCATAGCTTTTTGAAAAGAGACTCATGCTGTGACACGTCCTAGCACTTCATGTGGATTTATGGTGGAATTATATTCCATTGTGTGCATATTACACATTTTGTTTATCCATGCCTTAGATGATAGATTATTTGGTTTCTTCCTTTTGGCTACCATGAATGACATTTCTATAAACATTTATGTTCAAGGATTAAAATCTCTCCCCCAGGCCCCACCCCCAGATGAAAGTCAGCACCCAGCATCAGTCACAGCTTCTTTCTAAAATACACAGATGGGTATGAGCCAAAACACCCACCAGAAGACCACCTTGTAGAGGGCCTGCTCACAAATGCCAAGGAATTATGTAAACTGCTGTCTTGACAATGCAACACAGAGCAAACAGCAACAGTTCAAAGTGCATGCTGGCCACTGGGCGGCAAAGCAGGTCAGCAGCCCAGAACAAGGGAAGACAGACCCATGGCCTGGTGACCAATGTCGAGACGTGCTTGAGTGTGCCAATTGTTATGGGCCCCTGAAAAGGGAGGGCTCTCTTGTTGATACAGATGGTGATGTGGTACACAGATCACCGCGCACACACACACACATTGCCAAGTCCAAATGTTAATGGCCAGACAGAGAAGGACGCGCTGGCGGAGTGTAGAGGAAAACCAAGAGGGTGAAACAAAAGGCTTGTTTCATGAAGTGGGGAGTGGTTGGTAGCACTGAATATAGTGGAAAGACTAGACGGAGGGGGAGTGTCCGAGTGAGCTGACATTATGGAGGGCAGTGGGGACCTTAGCAAGAGTTGTTTTGGTAGAATGATGAGAGCAGAGCCAGATTGGAGTAGGAAGAAGAAGAACAGAGGGATGACGTAGCAGAGACAGTAAATGTTAAGACCTCTTTAAAAACCTGGCTCTGTAATACAGGAGGGAGATGGAGAAGGAGATCTAGGGAGACTGTAGTGTGAAGTGACAATTTGAAAAGGAGAGAGGCTTGAGCATTGTTCATTCAGCAAATATTTATCAAACCCCAACCTTGAGCTACATCCTATCTGAAGTATTGGGAATGCAACAGAGAATTCTGAAAGTCCCTCTTCCCACAGAACCTATCTTCTTTCTTAAAAAATTTAATTTGTAATTTTCATGGAGACGAAAGAGTTGTACGTATTTATGGAGTTACAGAATATTTAGATACAAGCATATACTGTGTAACGATCCCTTCTGGGTAATTGGGATCTCCAGCACCTCGAATATTTATCCTTTTTTGTGTTGAGAACATTCCAAGTCCTCTCTTCTAGTTATTTTGAAATATTCAACAAATTATTGTTGAGTCACCCTATTGTGTTACTGAACACTGGACTTTATTCCATCTATCTAACTATATTCTGTACCCATTAACCAACCTCTCTTCATCTCCACCCTCACTACCCTTCCCAGCCTCTGGCAACCATCACTTACCTCCATGAGATCAATATTTTTTAGTTCCCATCTATGAGTGAGAACACACGATATTTGTCTTTCTGTGCCTGGATTATATCACTTAAAATTATGCACTCCATGCATAGAACCTACCTTCTAGTGGGGCATTGAAGGAACAGAAAATAAACAAATGTACAAATATGTTTCATAAAATACCTGGTGGTGATAGTGTTTGGAGACAAAGGTAAGAGAACCTTTCTAGAAGGAGTACTATTTTATGTAGTGAGTGATCAAGAGAGACCTCTGTGGTATACAGTTGTCAGATTTAGCAAATACAAGACACCCCGCTGAATTTGAATTTCAGATAAACAAGAAATACTTTTTAAAATATAAGCATACCCTGTAGTAAAACAAGCCTACTCTGGTGGAATGACATTTTGATGTTTGGTGTCAGCAGGAATATAAAGGAGAGAAGGGAGCTTGGTTGTGTTCAGGAGTGGAATAAAACCCTTAAGTCATTAAAGGGATGGGATCCCAAGTTTCCCAGTCCAGGTGGAGGGGTTTATCTTCGATGGTAGAAGGAAGAGGGTCCACTTGCAATTGGACAATGGTTTGTAAGCATGTTAGGGGGAGGAGAAGGATTCCTGGAATCTATGGCTGATATTTGTCTGTGACTAGGTTGCAAAGACAGAGGCTAAAGGGAGAGGTGTGTGGCAAGGGGCAAGCTTGAGGTTGTAGAGACTGGAGGTATGAAAAGAGGAAGAGCATGCCTTGTCCCGAC
This sequence comes from Arctocebus calabarensis, assembly GCA_963573935.1. Taxonomy (NCBI): domain Eukaryota; kingdom Metazoa; phylum Chordata; class Mammalia; order Primates; family Lorisidae; genus Arctocebus; species Arctocebus calabarensis. The sequence goes on from CAUYON010061189.1 coordinate 13,414, forward strand.
AGGTTGAGAGCTGTAAGGTCAGTAACTAAGTTGATCATTACCATTACCAAGTGCCCGGGAGAGGGGGAAGAGAAAAGCTGCATCTACTCCCCCATCTGACTCCATCCCACCTCCACCTGTGGCTCCAATAATTCAGAGGTTGCTATTGAACTTATTCCCAACCTCTTTGCCTCAGGGGGTGAGTGAACAGCAGCTTCTGCAGAGAATTGGGCCCATTAAGCATTTAAGCTATTAATATTTTACTTTAGTTGGAAAGATTGTTGCCACTGTAACATCTGCTTTAATAGGCCTTCTTTGGAAAGGAGAGGAATCTGAAGATAACATCAAGACAACCATTTATGGAGCATCTGATTTTGACACAAGCTCCATCTCTACAGCTTGAAGTAAAGTGCAGATCTGGCATTCAACCTGATAATCTGAGCAAACTTTGACAGTCAGTATGGACAGATAACACATGGACTCTTGGGTGTTGGGCCCTTGACTCAGTTGTGTTCAGGTTTCTCCCTTTTACATGCTCCTTCAATGTGGCATCCTTTCATATTTTAGTTACACACATTGCATTTAGGACAGAGGCAAATAATTTTAAACAAGTTAAAACATATTTTCTTCATTAACACTTTACATTTCATAATCATATCATTGCATACTTAACAGGCACAATAATTGCTTTGCATTATTTCATTTATATGCAGAACATTTTCATGACATGTGCCTTCATGTTTCATAAACACAAGGCTAAATACAGAACTCCTCTCCAGAGGGAGAGCAATGTGAGTCTAACCTTCTTTCGTGTGAAGATCAGCTTGGGGGGCCTTTACCGCAGTGCTCTCAGCCAATGCAAAATCACCAGCTCAGCAAGCGAGCAGCAGCATTTAGCCACATTTCCTTTGCATGTGTGAACACTTGAGTGCAACGAGATCAGTGTTCAACAGAACAACAGAGACAAAAGTCAACAGAAGAGGCATAAATGTCCACCGGTTGTGAAAACGTTTATTTGCAGGGGCCAGAGGAGAGTTCACTGCGAAGAACTCCACTCCTCCCTTCTCCCAGGGTGAGGGCAGCACTGTGAACTCTCCGAGGCACATTTTTAGCACTGTCGTTGGATATGTTTAAAGAGAAGAGACTATCTATCTGTGAAAAACCTTTATTCAGTGACCTAGAACTACAGAAGAGGGAAGTGACAAGGACAGGCACATTTGACATTCAATTGTTTGGTATTTGGCCTTGTTGGCTTCCTGGGGTCCCGCCCTCTGTCACCTTTCCCTGGATGCACTTTTACGTGACGTAAAACTCAGTTTCCACCTATCATGTGTCAGCACCTCTTACAAATGCAGCTTTAGCCAGAAGCAAGGAAGGCTTTTGGAGTTTGTGGATGGGGTGTGGGAGCACAGGGAGTTTTCTCTGGGCCACATGTTAGGAAATGTTCTCTCACGTGCAGGAGAGAATGCCCAGTTCTGAGCCAGCCCTCTGGATAGTTCCATACAAAATCACTCTAGTTGATCAAAATCCTACAAGGAATCACTTCCTAGCTGCGGCTGAGATCCACGCATCTTTCTCAGAAGCAGAGATTTGGGATGTGAAAGAGACTGAATAGTTACCTTGTCCAGGGCTCCTGAGTTGCTGCCCTGAGGTACATTGGTAGGTCACAACTGGTTCTCAGCAGAGTGATGAAGTTTTTGCACCTCGGGAGGATTAAAAGTTATCCCTATAGTAATGTCATTTTCTCTCACTTGCATGCTGATGTGATTTCATGACTGGGAGGCCAAGGGAATGAGCCAGGGATGGACAGAATGAGCCCCTTCCTACAGCCTGTGTCTGCCTGTGCCCACAGGCCGGGCTACGAACAGAAGGACGAATAAAGGTTGAGAAACACAGTCACCATCAGTGGATAGCTACCTCATGTCCCGGGCTGGCTGTCAGTGGGCTAGGCTCTGCTGCAGCACTGGTGACACGCCTGCCATTTGGGGGCACGTTCCCAGAGATTGGACAGGAAGCCTATGATTTTGAACTTTTACAGAGTGCTGGATGTAGCAGAAACTACCTACCCTCTGTCTTTTAGCCCTTGCACAAGAAAAAGGACTGCATTCCTCTGGGGGCCATTGCAAACCATATATCCCAACCCTGTCTTTAGGAGAAGTTCACCTTAGCTGTCACCACTTTTCCTAAGTCACTGGAATAAGCAAAATTCTGTTGCGTGCCACCTCTTATGTCCACACAGACAGAGTAGAGATTGTCCAATTAATCAATATTAATTTGTGCATATGAACAACTTGGAAAATTAAGACTGAGATCCACATATTCCCCTTATAAGCAAGGCTTGAACATAAATACACAGGTGAGAATATTAAGTTCGTAGATAGCATGTCAGTGATAGAAAATTCAGTGTCTGTTTTCTTAGTAAAAATGACAATTTCTGTCCCCTGAGAAAAGACTTGATGATGCTCCAGTTCTAGTTTGAGGTTAATTTAAAATAAAATAAAATAAACATAATGCAGACATGTATACAAAACAAGAAAACCCCCCAAACGCATCTTTATTCTTTGTATCAGATGACATATGTACTCTTATTTTCCATATACTTCACTTTATAGTTTTTAATCTTCAATTTGTTTATACTTACAAGAATATGATGTGAGCTTTTAAAAATTTATTTTAGAATAAAAGCTCAATAAATAGAAGCTGCCCATTGCATAAGAATGGATTTTCCTCCCAAGGAAAAGCCATTAGGTGCTGCATTGTACACTCAATTATCAAAAATTCCTTCTAAGCCCCTGAAATAAATCAGATTT
>CAUYON010061190.1:0-47741 GCA_963573935.1 Arctocebus calabarensis
GCAGTGAACTGGGATTGTGCCACTGCACTCTAGCCTGGGTGACAGAGTGAGACCTTATCTCAAATAAAGGTAGAGTATTAATGTCTTTATAGAGTGATCAAGGAAATGCCATGAAGGATATCTGTAACAGTATGATCAAAACATTTCTGAATGTATATGAATCGTGCCCTGTGATTGCACCAATGTACATAATTATGATTCAATAAAATTATTTAAAAAATAAATAAATAAATAAATAATAAAAGAAAAGAAAATAGAAAGGAGAGGAAACAGAAGAAAAACTGACATCAAACAAAATTAAAAAGGTAGCATGTGACGAGCAGAGGTGTTTGCAACTCCGAGCCGAGGCGCCATGCCGGCTGTCCTCCTGATGAGGAAGGCAGCAAAGCCTGTGCGGAGGAGCCCGGTCCTGCACAGTGAGCAGACGGAGAGGGCGCCATCCGCAGCCCAGCCCAAGTCCACCAGGGAAGAGGCCCCTGCCTTAGACTGGGGGTAGAGGCCGTGGAACGAGCCCTGAACATGGGCAGAAGCCTTCGGCCCAACTACTGAGGCTAGGATGAGCGCTGGAGGGCCGGGACTCCTGATCGGGTGGGGGCTCGGGCAGACCCGGTGGGCCCTGGCTCTACCCTGCCTGCGGTGTGACTCAGGCACAGTGCTAAAACCCTCTAGACCTTAGATCCCACATCTGCAGGATGAACTGGGTCGGGGCTCAGGAAGCAGCAGTTCACGTGGCTGCTGGTCCACTCGACCCCTCACAGTCGCCAGTGGCAGGACACGTGTATGTCCCTCCACTTCTCTTGTTCCTCAGACTCTGCACTGCCGCAGCCACAGCCACAGCCCACGTAACAGGAAATCTGACAGAGGCCTGAAGCTAGCAGGGGGCTGTTTTTCTCACACAAGTGGAAGTCTGGAGCTGGCAGCTGCCGGAGGCACCACAGAGGAAGCAGGCTCCTGCCTCGCTCCTGCTCCAGCTTCTCCATGGTGTAGCTTTCATGGTGGCAAAAGAGCTGCTACTCCTCCAGGCCTTGCACCTGCATTCCAGGAAGAAAGGGAAGGGCGGAGGGTAGAGGCAGTAAGCACACTCGCTGAGTGAGATGCCTTTGAAAGCTTTCCCTGAACGCCCTGGCATAACTCTTACCTGGCACTGACCAGTATCAGGTCACGCAGCAGTGGCTACAGCAGTGTGGGCACAGCATTTAGCTGGACACGTCACCACCTCCACCTTGGGTGACACCAAGAGGCACTGATAAGTTTCTCTCTCTCAGTCCGTTCTAGCTGCTGTAACAAAATCCTATAGACTGTATGGCTTATAAACAACAGAAATGTAGTGTTCAGAGTTTGGGAGGCTGGGAGTCCGAGATCAAGGCAGCAGGCTGCTTGGGGGCTGATGAGGATCTGCTCTTGGTCACGGATGGTGCCTTCTACTGTGTCCTTACATGGTGGAAGGGTTGAGGTGTCCTTCTCAGGCCTCTTTTATCGGGGCACTAGTCCCACTCACGAGGCTCTCCCCTTTGACCCAAACACCTTCCAAAGCCCACCTCCTAAGACCATTGCCGTGGAGGTTTGGATTCCAAAGTACGAATTTGGGGGTTGGGACACAAACATTGAGACTATTACAGTAAGAAAGACAGAGCATGGAGATTGGCTAAGCAGAGAGCAGTGTCTGCCTCAGCCACCGGCTCCAGACATATCTGCCTCTGGCCTCCCCACTTCCTGCTGTTCTTTGGGGGACCAGAGACCCCGCAGTCCTAATGGCAAGTCTAGTCCCAGACAGAAGGGACGTCAGGAGGAGAGGTTAGTGCAGGCCATCGAGCTGTCTTGGCAAGCAGCCTTGTGACTCCCAAAGCAGCAGGGGTCATAGTTAGCACCGGCCCAGGAAAGTTTTGTTTATGAGAAGCACCACAGTTGGAAACAGAAAAAGGACTGGGTAAGACTTTTTTTTCCTCAAGACTTTGGTGGAATTGGCATAACTATTAAAAAGAATGTTCTAACGGGACCCTCTGTTCTAAAAACAAAAACAAAATGACTGAAGAGTGGGCCAAGAGGAAGCAGCCTTGCACAGAGTGGGTACAATTACAGGGTAGAGAAATTCAAATGAGCTAGTCTGGGTTAGACAACGCCTGGTCCACGGTTCTGACTACTTGGGACTGGAAGATGCCAAAGACGGTGCCTCCCGGCACCTCCCACATGGGCCCCAAAGTGAGAAAACACAGAAGACAGCTCCCCCATCACCCCACCTGCAACTTCCTATACCAGGGGTTCCCAAAGGCTGGTCCCCAGACCAGGCCTGGCAGCAGCAGCATCACTGGAGAACATGCTAGAAATGCAGGATCCTGGCCCAGAGTTTTCTGGCGAGAGGCTTCGCAGTCCATAACAAGCCCTCCAGGGGTCCTGATGCAAACTCCAGCCCACCCACCACTAGCCGAGATCAATGTCTCACAGCAGGGAAACATCGAGAAAAGTAACAAGTGGCAGGTTTTCTAACACATAATCAGAGAAGAAATATAAAAACCAGCAAAAAGTTAAATCGGTCTTTTGGATTCTGTAGGAGCTAGTGTGTTTAAAGAGAGTTAAGGGGACGTGATGAATGAGGGAACCCTTTTCTCTCCTAGTCTGCAATTAAGGTTTTAACTTTTTTAGTAGAATCATAGCATCTCCTTTTTTAAATTGCAGATTAATATGAGGGTACAAATGTTTAGATCACATTGTTTTTATTTTTTATTTTTTTTTGCAGTTTTTGGCCGGGGCTGGGTTTGAACCTGCCACTTCCAGCATAGGGGGCCAGCGTCCTACTGCTTTGAGCCACAGGCGCCGCCCCACTGTTTTTATTTTTAAGGAAAAGTTCAAGTTGCAATTGAGCCCTTCACCCAGGGACAGGCTGAACACCGTCACATTGTGCGCGGTCAGTGAGAGCCCAGCAATCACCCTCCCCCCCCTTCTACCCCTCCCTCTCACTAGATTATACTGTGTTTTTCTTTTGTGTGGGCATGTAGTTGTTTATGTATTGGTTTCATATTTAATACATTGGATACTTGTTTTTCCATTCTTGTGATACTTTAGGAAGAAGAAGTTGCTTCAACTCCATCCAGTAAACACAAAAGATGTAAAATCTCTATCTTTTTTGTGACCCAATAGTATTCCGTGGTATACATATATCATGGTTTGTTAATCCATTCATGGATTGATGGGCACTTGGGCTGCTTCCACGTCTTGGCAATTGTGAATTGAGCTCTAATAGACATTTTAGCACAAATGTCCTGTGATAAAATATTTTTTTTCTTCTGGGTGGATGCCTAGTAATCATAGCCTTTCTTTAGATCCATTCTGAATGTTGTAGCAAAAACCTATGTATTTGCAACGCTAAATCTTGTCAAGAATATTTGGCCCCCAGATAGGGATAAAATGCATTAAAAATTTTGCTTATCAACCCAAGTTTCCATCAACCCCTGAACAGATTAATAACTTGTGGTATATGAATACCATGGAGTACTATTCAGACATAAAAAGATGGGGACTTTACATCTTTTGTATCAATTTGGATAGAGTGGGAGCACATTCTCTTTAGTAAAGTATTACAAGAATGGAAAAACAAACATTTAATGTATTCAATACAAAATGAAGCCAGTAGATGAACTAACACATGCCCACACAAGAGAAAAACTCAAAAAGTATCCAATGTACTCTATGAAGCTAATTTATAGCTTTCATAAGAAAGCTGTAACCCACCTATAGCAGAAGAATATGAGGAAAGGGGCAAGGAAGGGGAGGGGAGAGGGGAGGATGAGTGGAGAGAGGGTAAATGGTGGGATCACACTTATGGCATCTTGGAAGGGTACAGGTGAAACTTACTAAATGCAGAATACAAATGTTTTCATACAATAAACAAGAAAATCCCATGAAGGTTATGTCAAACAGTTGGATGAAAATATTTCAGACTGTATATGAAGCTAGTACATTGTACCCCATGATTGCACTAATGTACACAGCTATGATTTAATTTAAAAACAAAACAGGTTTAAAAAAAAACTCAATTTAATTCAAGCTGCGCGGGGGGGAGGGGGGTGAGGAAGGGGGGAGGAGGATGGGTGTGCTCTGGCCTGATGGGCACAATGTAAGAGGACAGGGTACGTTTCCTGAGATGTGAGGGGCACAACTGTCATAGAGACCTTATCCAACAAACGCAAACGTCGTCACCTAGTCATTTATACCCAGATATTAATCTGAAAATTTTAAAAAGCTTTGCTTGTTACCTCCATTCTTACAGCTCCAATGAATGAGACAAGGCTCTAATTTTAACATGATACACGGTATCTGTGAAGGTCTGAATCGTGTCCCCACAAAACTCCTATGTCGATGTCCTAACCCGATGTCTGCCACCTCAGACTATGACAGTATTTGCAGAGGAGCTTTGAAAAGGTAATTACATGAAAATAAGGCACTGAGGGTTGCCCTACTCCAGTATGACTTCTCGTAGGAAGAGGGTAGGACACAGACACACACGGAGGAGAATGCGGCCACCTTTAAGCCAAGGAGAGAGGCCGCGGAAGAGACCGACCCTGCAGACACCTCAACATGGAACCTCCAGCCTCCAGGGCTGTGAGAACATGAACGCCGCTGCTGTTCCACTCCGACTGGGCATTTTGATAAGGTAGCCCAGCAAACTCAGACAATAGAAAGACTCCGCTCACGACGAGGTTGGGCCTCACCTGGCAATCACCTGTGAGAATTTGTGCCATTCCAAATTATTCCAGCTCTCTGCCTCCCGGAGAACGCGGCAGCACTGGGCGCTCCCACACCCTGAAGAAGTCAGGCGTGGCCGCGGGAGAGCAGCACATGCACCTTTGCTGGCCAAGCCTGACACGAAGCCGGTTTGTCCCTGCCTGGGGGCGGGGCAGCTGAGCCTGGCTGCCACGCCAGTTTACTCACAATTTAAAGTGAGTCATTTCATTGATTAAATTCCAAACATCTGAATGTTTCATTTAGCTCAGATAAAAGGCACATGGATCTTTGGGGGCGAGTTTAAGATTTCTAGAAACCTAAACCGCCTGCTATATGGCCTTGCGTGATACCTGCTTTCTGGTAAGACGGCACGAGTGTTCTTACACAAGGTGGGAAGATGTCACTGAGATCAGTCCAAAGAAAGGACAACTTAGCAAGACTCTGCACAACTAAAAGAGAATAAGACCACAGTGTTTCACACTGGCAGTTCCCTCTGATGACCGCGGAATGCATCCTGCCCCAGCATTGGACACGAAGAGCTGGGACTAGACCCCGTTCCTTGTGGCTGTCAGACACGAGCACCCTGTGCTGTGTATCCTTGTTAGGCCTTTCAGAATCCAAAGCTCAGGCTGTTATTTGCCAGTGAAGAGAAAACTATTTTTGCACTAGTGCTTGTTTCAAAAAACATTAATGCTCATACAATCCGACTCACCCAGAGCACCATAGGCTCTTTCCAGCCCAGGCTTTGGAGAAGCCTCCAAGAGCAAATGCCTGTTGCTGGGCTTTGAGGTCCCCCACCTTTCCCCTTCACTTGAGGCGACCCCCAGTTCTGTCGCAGCCTCACTGCTGTTCTGCGTGGCCTTCCCCACACCTTGTTCACTCAAGCTGTGCCCTCTGCCTTTGTTGTCATCACTACTTGCTGACCCTTCTGAACCCCATGAGTCCAGCTTTCCCTGAATGGTTTCCCAACTTGAACAGCCACCCCTTGCATCACTGTATTCCAGGGAATGCAACCAACCTGTCTGGACATCTATCGTATTCTAAGTTGTCTAGGTGACCACGTTGTTTACTTGTTAGTTGGGTAATTTACCTAACAGGACTTCTATTTGTTCTCACTACTCTGCATATGCCCCACTGTCCTCGCTGTGGAAAGAATAACAAGGAGGGAAAACATAGGAGGCTTTCAAATACGTCCCGTTACCCAGGCTGCAGGTGTGGGCTGACGCCTCCCTCTGCGGCACGCGGAACTGGGTTTGGTTTATCCTGATAACACGCTCTACGCCAGTTTCACCAGCATCAAAACAGAGATTCATGATCAACCAGTCCAGAAAGTTCACAGCATACAAATACTAACAACTCTGATGGATTTTTCTCTGGAATTTTCTTGGAAGAACATAAGATTTTAAGTACTACTCACAGGAGAAAAAAAGCCTTTAAAATTCTTTATTTTACTCTGTACTGAAAACAGCATATCCTCCAACAGGAAAGAGTACAGTGTATGATTTCAAGCTAGCTTTATTTGAGTACTCTTCATTTGAAAAATTAAAACAGGTCCAAGTTGTAGTTTATTTTGCATCTCAGTTTATAGATCACCCAGGAGTGTGTCATTCTTGGAATGGCAAATGTCCTGTCTTAAGTGACTGATGGAAAAACAAAATGCCATTTGGAATTCACCAGGAAATACATAATGGAGCTAGAAAAGCATTGTGCTCTTAACTCGCATGACAGGCCAAAAACCAGCGCTTACTTTGGGAAATTGCAGAATCCAACACATGGGGTACTGACCATGTTCATTTCATTACATGTAAAAAAACCATGTGTTGGCAATTATGTGTCAACATGGGCTTGTTAAATCTTTGCAAGAGAAGAAATTTTTCTCAAATCCATATTACCCAAATTAGTTTTGTGTTAAATGTGAACATATGGAGGGTTTTAAAGGGTTTGTCTCATTCCCGCAGGTAAGTGGAGCAGAAAATTGCCTGACAGTCCTATCAATCTGCTCAAGTTCAGTGACAGCTCTACATCCTGACGAGTCAAGCACATAGGCTGTCTCCTTTGTGTGCGTTGTTCATAACCAGTATTGAGATCACCAAATAATTTTAGAGAACTTGATGGTTCCTCTCTTCTTTAGAAGCTACCAGTTCCTGGTTAGCCTGAACACTGCCCGCACAGTCTCCTGAGGCCCCAGCTGCCCAGTGTGCCCAGGACCACAGACTCAGCCTCACAGGGGCCGGGAAGAATCCCTGGGATATGAATAGAAACAGCCCCAGCATGAAACCAAGCCTTTATCACATTCCTCCCTGGCATTAGCCAGGAACAAATGAAGCTCTCATTAATGGTGACAGACACACCCAGTCATTCTTCTCTTAAAAAAAAAAAAAATTGATTGGGGTGGCGCCTGTGGCTCAAAGGAGTAGGGTACTGGCCCCATATGCCGGAGGTGGTGTGTTCAAACCCAGTCCCAGCCAAAAACTGCAAAAAAAATTGGTCTTTTAATTTAGCACTAAAGATTGAAGGGTTCTTTCAGAATTCTTTTGGGAGGAGATAATCCCAACTTCCCTAACCACAAAGCCTTATTCTCTGGCCAGCAATTCAGTAATCTAAATCCTCAAGTCCATCCTGAACCGCCTCCACCGGTGAATGTGCAAGCAATAGTTGTGTGGGCCAGATCTGAGCTTGAACCTCTTTCTTCCAGCAAGTTATTTTACCACTCTCTGGCCTTCAGGTGACTGCTCAAAATTGTGGAGATCAAATTATATCATTCTGCAAGAGAAAACACCTACCATCATGTCTGAAACACAGCTACCAAAAATAGGACTTTCCCTTCCTTTTTCCAAATGAAATACGATAGGGAAAAGCCCATACCTGTGCTGATATAGCAATCACCAGCCACAAGAGGCTATGTACACTTAAATCAAATGAAATAGACTAAACGTAAGGCTCACTCTTCAGCTGCACTGGCCAACTTTCAAGCACCTGGTAGCTGCATGTAGCTAGTGAAGACACAGAACATTTTCACCAAAAAGTTCTATCAGACAGTGCTATTCACCTGACCCACCTGGGTTTTGAGGGTTCCAAACACATCCGTGTCAGTCTCTGCCTAAACTGTGTCATCTGAAATCCGTCCTTTGTGACAGCATTAAATGAGGACCCTCCATGTCCTTTTGAAAGATCACTCTCAAGTTCTGGATCCCCCAAGGATTCAGTCTCACTAGATCCAAGCTGGAAAGCCTTCCTCCTTAACCTCACGGTCTTGGAACTCTAATCAGCTCTCGGCAGCCCAGATCTCCCAGGTTCTAGGGCCTTGTACTGCAGCCTCTGCCCCCATGAGGAGAGGCTGGTGGGTGTGAACATGATGCTGGAAGCTCCAGGCACTAAATCTTGTTCCTGATGCAAAATACCATTTCTGGGGCTCACTACGGCCAGTGTAAACCTCAGGAAGGGCACTTGCACTGAAGGTGCTGTGAATTGGCCCATGAGCTCAAAGCACCTTCATGACAGAGACCAGGAAGCCAAGGAAAGCAGTCATCTCCACGGAGAAGGCCCCTGCTCTCTGGCTCTGTAGATGACTAAGTGCTTCCTACAGGGGTTTCAGGACAGACATCACAGGCCCACGAACACAGCTCGGACAACGCGTAGATTTTATAAGGCTTTACCTACACAAACGCTGAGGTCTCCTTAGAGCATGCAAAATGCAGGCTGAGGAACCAACCAGGAGAGCTTCATTTTCTCCACCAGTGTGCCCAGTCCCAAGGCTCTGAGATAAGGATCATCTCGGTCACATGCCACTTCAGTTGATCAACCTTCAGAGTCAAGGTTAAACTATCCATATCCTTCTGCCAACCCACCTGCCTTCACCTCTGCCAAGGAGAAGAATTCAAAAAGGAATATGGACTCATATTTACTTCATTGCTCATTGCTCTAATGAAAGGCTGGGTTTAGGGGACTAAAATAACAGCTAAGATTTTGTTTAATGATCCAGCCAGTTTAAGTCCCTGCCAGCCCTCCTCACCATTTGTGAGCTGATTGCATTTTTAAAGACGATATCTAATTTAAGTTAACAGAAATACCAGCAGCACTCACACACACAGCCATCACTTTGTGGCAGGCTCTGTCCCCAGGGCCTTACACGCACATGGACATCAGCACCCTCGAGCCTCCCAAACAAGTCTGTGAGGGAGGAGGCATAGAGGTGAGAACTCACCTGGCTCACACGGGCAGCCTGGCCCCAGTGCACGCTCTGAGCCACTGTGCTATGTGCAAATGGTAACAGAAAAAAAGCGAAAGACTTCAAGTAGGCCACTCTGACCCCCAAGCTCCTTCTCCACTCCCCGGGCCAGAGGCAGCCATGGCTAGCCACTTCCACCTGGTGCTTGCAGGAACATTCTGTGCATCAGTATTGAGGAAGCAGGGGTGGGTGCTGTTACTGGGCGATCCTCTCCTGTACAAATAGGGGGCGTTTTCCTCTTTTCTAATAACTGCTATTGACTTTACTTCACGTGGGTGCTCACATTGGTGAACCAGAGACAGAGAGAGAAGAGAACTTACAGGTCTCAACTGAGGGCCTGTGGGGCTCTGCAAAATATTCCATCCACCCCAGTGGATCTGCCATGGCCTCTCCCCAGGATCTCTACCCCAGGGATTCCTGCTCCTTCCCCAGGTCTTCCCCTCTCCCCCAGCCTTGCTTTTCTTTGCTGCCTCGGAGAAGAGGGCAGAGTCTATGGAGCCGAGAGACTGGGCTTAAGTGGGAACAGGTAATTGTCTAGCCTGGGAGCGGTCCCTTCCTACCTGAGGTCTGGCGGGTCTGGTCCTATCTCTGGACAGCCTTGACAGTCACGGCGAGGAGTTGTTGGAGAAGAAGGATGTCACTTGTCCAGCTGGGTCAGCCCAAAGTTGAGGAACCCGAGGTTCGCTGGTGCCAAGGCAGAGGCAGCTTGGTGTTCTCAGCCTTCTTGGCTTCCCCCAGCCCCAGCACAGCCCCCACGGCAGCCTCATGTCTCTGTGGTTCCAGCCAGTAATACCTGCTTCAGAATCCATGGGGAATTTTCAACCAGTGTTACAAAATCACTTCAAAGTGGCTTCAACAATAAAATTGACTTATTGATTCTTATAACTAAAAAGTCTAGAGACACAGCAGGTTTCAGACGGGTCACGATCTGGCAGGCCAGTACTACCCCCAATCCCTGGTTTCCTTCCCAGCCTCATCTTCCCTTCCACCGGGTCAACCTCACTCCGAGGCCCACTTTCCGGAGGCAGGCACGGCGGCACAGGCCCTGGGCACAAGAGAGCAGAGAGCAAGGAAGCGTCTCCACTAGACCTCATGGAAGTTCCTCAAGTCTTGCTTAGCCACAGAGTCCCAAGCCTGTCCCTGAATGCACACAGTGGCACGGAAGAGGCAGGTGAGGCGTGGAGTGACAGCCTGGTCAGCCCCCTGACTGAAGTGGGCTCAGCAGCCTTGGCGAGGGGTGGGCAACGTGCAAATCAGAGAAGCACGGCCAGGAGGAGGAGGGAACATCTGCTGGGAGCCCCAAACCCCTGTGTCCTCATGCCCAAACTGTTCTCTGTGTGTTCTCAGGGCCTGGCTGGGAACATGGGCACTGAGTCCCATGAGAACTGGCTCCTGGGCCTCTTACACTCCCACAAGCCAGGAAAACAGTGTCACCAAGCCCTTCTTTCTCCGCATGCCACCACCAGGTCTCCATATGCCCAATCATCCTCTCATCTGCAAGAAAGACCCAGCCCTGCCCTCCTGGAAAGGGGTTGCTGTGGACTGAATTGTGCCCCCCTCCCACATTCATGCATTGAAGCCCTGACCCACAGTGTGTTGGTATTTGGAGATGGGGGCCTTTGGAAGGTAATTAGGGTTAGATGAGATCATGAAGGTGGTCTTGGTGATGGGCTTTGTGTTTTTCTAGGGCAAGACACTAGAGGCTTCCTCCCTCCCTCTCTCTCTCTCTGTTATGTGAGCACATAGCTCAAGGGCAAGCTGCGAAGGTCCACACCAAGAACCAAAACAGTCAGCACCTTGATCTTGGACTTCCCAGCCTCCAGCCCGTGAGAAAATATAATCCTATTGTTTTGTTTTGTTTTGTTTTTGACACAGAGTTTCACTCTGTTGCCCTGGGTCATCAGAGCTCACAGCAACCTCAAACTCCTGGACTCAAGCAATCCTCTTGCCTCAGCCTCCTGAGCAGCTGGGACTATAGGTACCTGCCATGATGCCCAGGTACATTCTCTATTTTCAATATAGAGCAAGCAATGGGGTCTCCTTGTTGCTCAGGCTGGTCTCAAACTCCTGAGCTTAAGCACTCTACCCGCCTCGGCCTCCCAGAATGTTAGGATTACAGCTGTGAGCCACCGCACCCTGTCATTCCTATTGTTTTAGCCGCCCAGTCTGTGGTAGTTTGTCACGGCAGCTCGAACTGATTAAGACCAGGATAATGCACAGCCAATGCCTCTCCACCTCCTCCCTCTCCACATTTGGTCTCTGCGTACTACAGGGGCAAGAAGGGGCAGAGCAGCTGTTCAGGAGCTGCTGGACACCTCCACCCAGCTCGGGTGCCAGTGCCTGCCATCTGTCCAGTCTCATGTTTCTCAAGAGCACGTCCCGATTTAAAAGGCAATGCTTCTAGGAGAGGCAGTGCAGTGAGCCCTGGCAAACATTTACTCCTCTGTATGAATTAGCTCATCAAGTCTTTTGCTGAGAATTTTAATGTTAGGAGCCCCAAGTAGGCCTGAACAAAAGAAGAGTGTAGAAAGGCAAGGCTTAGCGGGAGGAAGACTAGACTGAACTGCATGGAAATAGGCAAAGACAGGCTTGGTGTGGCTGCACCTGTCAAGTATCTGTCAGCGATCCTGTGTGGCTGTTCTCCTTCCAGGTCCTTACTGGTTTTTCCTGGGAACAATTCCCTCATAAATCGCTTGCACCCAATCCTTACCTAAGGGCTTGTTTCTAGGATACTCAGCAGTAAGACAGAATCTTCTTTATTTGTAACAAAATCCTGGTTTACATTCTGGCATATGGCTCCCTGAATAAAGACTGCATTTCCCAGCTTCCTTTGCTACTAAGACTAAGTTCTTCCAATGAGATACAAGAAGTGCCCCGTGGGACTTTTGGATGTTTATAAAAAGCAGCCCCTACTGATGGTTATCGCTCATCTTGGACTCTGAGGGCAAGAGGCACAACCTTGGATGTAAGAGCAGAGATCTGGAAAGGTCCTGGACTCCTAAGAGCTTCATGGGACCTGCCAATAACAGCCACAGATTATCCCCCTCCCCACATTCCCCCCAATTTCTTTCATGTGGCAATTGAGGTTCTCTCCTGTTTAAACCAGTGTCAGTTTTTGTTCTATGCAGTTTACTTGATCCCCATTTTAAAGCCACCACAATAGAGGCTGTAAAATGACACATACTTTTCCAGCGTCTTTTGCAGCTTACCATTGTGACCCGGTTCTGGCACAAGAGAAGTGAAAGAAGGTCTGCTGAGGAAAAAGATGTGAGCAGGAAGTTCCAGAAGAGCTACTTCTTTCAATGAAAAATTAAAAAATCAAAAATAAGCTGATGATATAGAGGTCTGTTGCCATGCTGACAATCTCCAGCACGTGAAGATGTGATACTCAGAGGCAGGGCAGTCGTTCTATAACCCTGAAGCTACGAGTCCATGGGCAAAAAGCCAACAAGCAGAGAATATCCGCTCAGAAGGATGGAGAGAGCCTGGATCTTTCAAAGACTCACTGAGTCACCAAACCATCCCTGAGATCTCCCTCTTCAGACCACTGAGCAGTCCACATTCCGGGAAGGAGGATTTCAGTTACCTGCCCTGAAACAGTCTAACATACTCTGAACAAAAGACAAAACACTGAAGTAGAACAAGGAAAATTTAATCTTCACAAAACTTGAAGATGATAAATTCTCAAGAAGCCGCCTACTAGAACCACCCGGAGGGTGCCATGTTTTTTCTATCATTTGTGTTCTCTCCAAAACTCATGTTGAAATGTAATCCCCAATGCAATAGTGTTGGAAAGTGGGACCTGAGGGCAGGTGTTTGAGTCACCAAGGCTCTGGCCTCAAGAGTGGATTAATGGTGATAAAGGGGACCGTGAGGAGTGGGCTGCTCACCTCTGTCACTCTCCCTGCCCAAGAGAACACCAGCGTTCCTCCCCGCCAGAGCATTCGGGATTCAAGGTGCCATCCTGAATTAAAATCGGAGCCCTTATTAGATACCAGCTTCTGGTCCCTTGTCCTTGGACTTCCAACCTTGAAAACTATAAGAAATAAATATCTGTTCTTGTTACATTATCCACTCTCAAGTACACTGATATAGCAACACAAAACAGACTAAGGCCAGGGAAGATAAGATTATCTGTGTCAGGATGCTTCTGAGGGCAAGAAACTGCTTCAGTGAAGATAAACAATAAGAAATAACCTTTAGGATCAGTCAATTTAGGTGTTCCTAAATCAGGAACCCGGGGTTCTCCCCGCTCTCCCCCCACTATTCTTGAAGTAGGCTTCATCTCAGGCTGCTAGTAACTCGGTGGCACGTCCAAAGACACGGCCTATTGGGGGACTCTGTCCCTTCCCCCTCCAGCTGGACTTTCTTGCTCTTCTTCAGGCATGCCAGGTGGACTTCTGTCTGGCCTCTGCACCTGCTGCCCCTCCGCCCCCGGTGCTCTTCCGTCGGTGTCCACCCGGCTGCTCGGGTCTCACTCACCTGTTCCCAGTGAGGCTCATCCTGAGGCATCATTTAAGATGACAACCACGTCCTTTCTGGCTTAACTTTTCTCCACAGCATGGAGCTGAGTCCCACACGGGGCACAGTCCCTTGGCCTCACTGATGGTTAGTTAGAGTCCCACCTCCTAGGTGGGCTCCAGCAGGCCGGGGATGCTGCCTCATTGTTACCCCTCCTTTCCCCAGGGCCAAGAGCCCGAACAGACAAGGTCCAGAAGTGATGTGGGCAGGGAGGCTGTATCTGGGGCTCCAGTCATTTCTATCCAGAATCAGCCCGCGAGGGGCCTCTACCACCCCCAAGAAGAGGGTTTTCCGTTAGTCCCACGGGGGCTGTGCAGGGGTGGACGCCTGGACAGCCACGGTGGGGAAATGGGTGCTGGGAGCGCCTCGCAGTTCTCCCCTCTGAGCCCTGGTTCTCCTGGGCTTTCTCTCTTGTCTGTGGCTTAAAAACAGTGGCCATCTCCGCCTGTCAGGCCGCGTGCCTAACGAATTGCCTACGCTTCCACAAGGCCGCTGCACACCTCACCCTGCTGGAATCCAGCTGCCACCCTGGCCTGGAACTCCGCCTCGCGCCAGGGTTATCAATGACCTGATTGTTTCTAAGTCCAATGGGCCCCTTGAGCCCTCCTTTACCCTGCCCTGCAGCCCACTCGGCCCACCTCGACGCCTCTCCCCGCCGCGCCGTGAGTGCGTGGGCGCTCACACCCGCCTGGGCCGCCGCGCTCCGAAACCCGGCCCGGCCGCAGCCTCCTCCCCAGCACCAGCCTCTGGCGAGCACCGGCTGAAGGCCACTTCCACGCGCCACAATGACCGCCATCAACGCCCGCTGCGCCCGCCCCCTTCTCCACCGGTCCCCTCTTTCATCTGCTGAGTAATCACAGCCCTAAGCTTCGAGAACCCAGGCAGTTTCCCCCTGAAGCCCCGCGGTTGTGAAAGCGCAGCAACCGCACGGAAGAAGCTGAGCTCGGCTGGGGGTGCTGGGGGTGCCGCGAGGGTGTCACCCATCCGACCGCAGGCAGGCGTCCCCACTGCGCCCCCGCCCCCCGCGCGGCCGCGGCCAGACAGCCCAGTCCCCGCGCCGCGGAGGCGCCGCCGCGTCCCGGCACCGAGCCGGGAGGAGAGGAGGGGGCCGGGCTGCGGGGAGCGAGGAGAGGGCGCGGCCGAGCGGGGACCCGGGCTCCCTCCGGCTGGCGCCCCGGGGGCGGAGGGGAGGGGCCCACCGCGGTCTTATTTCCGCGAGCGCGGGAGCCTCCCGCTCCGAGCCCGGTCCGCGGAGCGCCACGCCAGCCTGCCCGCCTCCATGCAGCCCCGCCGGCAACCGTCACCCGCGCCCCCGGCCCCGGCCCTGCGCCGCGGCGCCCCGCTGCTCGCGCTGCTGCTGTTGCTGTCGCTCCGGGGGCCGGCGGCGGCGGAGCCCGGGCGGCCGCAGGACGCGGGGCCGTCGCGCGGGCTCCTGCAGCAGGCGGCGCGCGCGGCGCTGCACTTCTTCAACTTCCGCGCCGGCTCGCCCAGCGCGCTGCGAGTGCTGGCGGCCGTGCAGGAGGGCCGCGCCTGGGTGAGTGCGGACGCGCGCTGCGCGCCCGGGGCGCCCGATCCGCCCGCGCGGGACCTCCGCCAGCCCCGGGTGGCGCCTCGGCGCCCCGCCGCGTCCGGGGTGCGGGAGCGGCCCCTGGGCGCGCAGATCTGCGGAAACCTGGCTCGTCCCTTCGGGCGGTTATGCTCCTACCAGGCAGAGCTTTCACCGGGCAGCGCCCTTGACAGCTCCCATCCCTGGGAGAGAGATGCTGGGGAAATTGAGGAACGGGCCCCAAAGGCAACACTTAATCTTGTTTAATCAGTTCCAAAACTGTTTAAACAAGTTCTCATGCGGCACCGCAGACCAACGTCTCTGGTTGATTGCGGGCTTCAGTGTAAGGTGGCTGGAACTTACGTGTAGGCCTGTGTAGAAACTTCTAAGGTAATGGCAGTGAGTGAACCCCGGGCTCACTTTTCTTTATGACCTGAGTTTACAACTTCCTGTTTGGTTACTGCTTTCAAGGCACTGGCTATAGGTGTCCTCTCGTGTGTGAAGCTACATTACAAACATGATGGGGCGACACTGTACCCAAAGCAAAGCGGCCCCTTCTAGCTGCTGCCAAATACTCTACAAAACCTCAAAGAATCTAGAATTGAGTAGAGGGGGTTTTCATTTGAGTGTTCTAGGCCGGTATCAGACACGGTGGGAAAGGCCGTTTGCAAATTCAGACTTGGTCCTTCAAAGATTTGTTCCTGCACCCTAAACATGGCTAAATTTATTGAATGGTTAAATTGGATTGTTTCTGGAAAAAAGCAACCTATTCTTGTCACCTATTTTAACAATCTGTGCTGTTTCAGAGACAAAAAGGTTTTACTAGTTCAACAGAGAAGCGAATAGAGCTTGAGCACTTTCTATGGTTGTCTGAGAGTAGCCACCTCCCAGAGCCCAAAGGGGGCACCCCTGAAGATTTGCCCCTGATTATCAGTGGAGAGGATTCCCTACAGAAAACTGAGCCCAGATTTCTAAAGTATCCCAGTTTTCAATTCCAGGAATTTTTTTTCCTTCCTTCCAAGACCATAAAATAATAATAAAAAGGTACTTTGCATTTTCATGCACTTAGTCACTTGCTTGGGGAAAAAAAAATACTTGGTTGGCATCTTTCAAACTAGCTCTCAAAACCCAAGCAAGTAAAAATTATCTTCCACATTCTGTTACTGCTTTTCATATGTAATAGTATAAAATGTTCCTGATTTTTGAAGAGATACTGCCGTTTAGCAAAGAAAAATAATAGTAAACGTGAGACATGTATTCATGAGAGTACTAAGTAGAAGAACCCAGGGTATTGACCCTGAGATTGGATAACTCTCTACTGTCCTCTGTTTTACCTTCACATTTGCTCTCTGATCTGAAACATTTATAACCAAAATGGCTACACAGGAAGGCAGGGAGCTCAGTGCCTTTTTCAGGACTAAGAATCTCTGGCGTCCAAAGCAGTGTCAGTTTCTCCCATGAATTCAGTGAAAAAATAAATTTTTTTTTGAGACAGAGCCTCAAGCTGTCACCCTGTATAGAGTGCTGTGCCATCACAGCTCACAGCAACCTCCAACTCATGGGCTCAAGCGATTTTCCTATCTCTGCCTCCCAAGTAGCTGGGACTACAGGCGCCCACCACAATAATGCCTGGCTATTTTTTTGGTCGCAGCCATCATTGTTGCTTGGTGGGCCCGGGCTGGATTCAAACCCACCAGCCTAGGTGTGTGTGACTGGTGCCTTAGCCGCTTGAGCCACAGTCGCTGAGCCGAATTCAGCGAAATTATTTTCCTTCGTTCTTCTGCCTCCTCCAAACATCCCCACTCAAGAGAGGCCACCTCCAAGGGTGATCAAGTCAGCCTGGTGCAGGGTGTGTCCTAATCTTGTGACAATGACACATGGGGTTGCTGGGGTGGCAGAATCAAGGGACAGGGTTGTTGGCAGTGAGTGATGATTCCAACCTGGGCTGCCTCCCTAGAATATGGGGGGACCTATAGTGAGGCATTGTGGGCCCTCAGTACCAGTCCCTGCTCTATCCCAGTGCGCCACACAGCCTGGAGAAAGTTGTATAAGTCTACTCTGGCTACTTCCCCACTTGGAATAGAAATAATTCACGTTCTGCCTGTAATGCCAGGTGGCTTTAAGGGTCATATAAAATGACACACACACACACCAATATAAAGAATAAAATGTGAGTTACCATTACAGTATCCAAGAGGCAGTCTTGAGCACTTACTATGTGCCAGGTACTGGGCTAGATTACATGACCCTAATTCAAAGTTGGGGTAGGGTCAGTAGGGAAGGTTGGGAAGGCCTCTTTGATATTCATTTGGTTTGAAACACTCAGAAGCACACATGCAGATTACCTGGCACTTTCAGTGTGGTCAGAAGGAATTCCTGTTTCAATCACAATGGTAGTCATAGCATTGGCAAGAAGTCCCCAAACTACAATTTGCACTGTTTATCCAGGCCATTCCCTGCCAGGCCTTGCTAGGAGCTACAGTGTCTGTCACCTGTCCAGGGCTGGCCCTGCAGGGTGAGCAGGTGTCCAGGTGGGTGAGAGAAGTGTAGCTCATGGGGCTCCCTTTCCATGCTAGGGGTCAGGATGCTCCTTTGTAAGATGAGAGACTGGCGCCACAACAGAGTTTTTCAAACTAAGAGCCCACTAGTGGCTAGGAAATCAGTTTAGCAGAGTCCAGTTGTTTTATTTTTTCTAATGAAGTGGTTTAGAATATAAACTATTAGGAGTGCTTTGAAAAAACAAGGGTAGGTAACGTCTAAAAATGTTTCAAATGTATTTGCGTGAAGTAGGTCATAATGAGGAAAGCAGTTCTTACTGTGAGTTGCAGCTCAAAAAGTTTTGAAAGCCAGTGATCCAAATGATGTTTGAAAAATCATCCAGCTCCTACATTCCTTGGTTTCCTTGATGCTGTGCTCTCTTGGCAGGGCGGGAACCCCTCATTTTAGAGACACTGTTGCCCTCTGGTGGTAAAGTGCGGCAGCAACTGTAGCAGTAAATGCAGTGAAAAATGAAAGAAGCCCCAGAGTGACGCTAGTGGGGAAAGGAAAAGTGTAGGGGCAGAGGAAGAGGAGAGGGGGATGGAGGGAGGGTTCTGTTGTTCCTAATTGTAAGAAGTCACAGAAAGCAGCTGTGTCCTCTGGCTGCCCACACCTGATGCCATCTCTTTCCTGGCCTTGCAATGTCCATGACCAATGATACCTCATGGCACAGGCTCAGGCCCCACGGCAGTGACAGATTCTGGATGGTGTTGAGGGGCTTATGCTACCGAGCACATCCTGGATCGCCTTACAGTGGTCCCCCTACTCCCGGCTATTCAAGGCTGCCCTTGACTCTGAGGCAAATCCCCTCTTGCCGCTCAGCAAGTTCTGGGGACTGCTGGACCCTATGTGGCGCTGTCAGTGAGCGGCCAGCCCTTTACTAACACTTAGAGAGGTGGCTGAAGTCAACTCATTCAGGATCCAGCCACTGTTTGGGGATTGGTCACTTAAGGTGAATGCCCTCTGACCAGGCCAGGACCAGCAGTTAGAAAGGTACTTGGAACAGTGGACCCAAGTGCATGGACTGGGAGGAGGAGTGGCACTTCTGTACCCTAACTGCTTTGGTTTAGATTAAAATACATAAATATAAATATAAATTTATCATCACCCATTTTTGATGTAGGGCCAAGGCTGTTTAATTAGAGTTTCTTGAAGTCTTTCTAGCAAACACACACACACATCCCCATAGGGGATCATTTGTGATTCCCATGTTGGTTTCTTACAGTGCAGTGAGCACTTGTAAAGAAAACAGTGCACAGTCCTCTGCTTTTATTCTTCTTCTTTTTCTTGCCCAATTTTAACTCGTCCATACCAGTTCAACAGCAAAAATTTTAGAGACTTGACTTCATTAATTCTTTCAAAAGCATTTAACTTGGATTTCATGGACATGACTCTTCATTTGTACCCTCTCTTCACCAGTTTACATAAGCAAGTCTGGGAGCAAATCAGCTGACCTAGGCTGGCCCCAGAGCAGGACATGAGGCAGGAGCCTGTGTGGGGCTGATGGCAGGAACACAGCCTGTCCCCGGGGCCACAGGACGGTTAGGAAAGCACTCACTCTACTAAGAAAACTTCATTCCTTTATCACTCTTCAATCTATAAAGCACTTTAATACAATATAATCCATCTAATTACTGCTCTTCTTGAAGTCTTCTCTCCATTAATGTCAATAATTCAGAGGTGATTGTTCTGGAGAAGAGAAAAGCAAAATATTAAATAGGTCATAGAAATAAAAACAGGAAAATTAAAAAGGCTGCCATGAATATGGAGAGAGAGGATAATAATACTAAAATGAAATAATCTTAATTTTCATGTAGATAAAGCTCCTGAGAAAGAACAGCAGAGAGGGAGACTTGGTAAAAACTAGCCTTTAGCACCTTCACACTGCCAGGGGGATAGAACATAATGCTCCTGAAAGCAGGGAACAGAAAATGCTTCCCAGGCACTGCTCATGCGGCTATAGCACAAGGGCTCCCACACTCTCCTCCCCGCCGCCCACCACACCGCCCTGGTCTGCAGGCTGTGATGGAGTCTGGGTCTGGCCTAGAGCAAGAAAAGCCACCAGGCCCTAGGGGCTAAAACTTGGACTTTGGCCTCCTTGCCATTTTGTCCCGATTGCCTAGGCTAACTTAACCCAGAAGAGCTAGAAAGTTGGAATGTTTTTATCATCTGTAATAGATCATTTTTAAACCACAGACTTTTTTTTTTTTACCACCCGTATTTTCCACTTGGTTTTCCACATGTAGAGTCATAGCGAAGGATGCATGTAATCACAGAGCTTAGTAACGCCCCAAATCAAGATCAAGACCAGGGGTGTGACTGTTACCTACTAGGACCCTGGCTGGGCTGCAAACCATTCCTTTAAGGACCTAGTTTGTTCTGCTGGAGATTAGATATAAATAATCAGCCCTAAAATAACTGTATTATGAGGCTTGGAGTGTTCAGTACACACACACACACATACACACACACACACACACTCACCCATAACCGACCTGACTCTTGATCTCTTACTGTTAAGCAAGGAATCACTCCAGGATGTGTCAACACTTAAAACACCCTTGGCATGTTTTGGCCTTTGAGATGGTGCCTCGATTGAAGAGTGCTTTACAGTGACAGGCCCACCATGGCGGGATCGCAGCCATGAAAAGGCCACATTCTGGGTTGGTCATGAGGGCTGCTCGGCACGTCTCGAGCCAGTGAAGTCAAATCCTGAAAGTCAAGTCAAGTCACGCCTTGTACCACAGCTGTGCACAAGATGTCTGTGAACCCACGTCCATCCCCAGGGCACACTCCAAACAGAACATGCAGTGAGGATCACAAGTAATTCTGTACCTGCATAGCATCCTGTCACACAGCATCATACCCTTAGTGGATAAAACAACACAAACTGATTCACTTCCAGTTTGGGAGGTCAAAAGCCCAAAATGGGTCTCCTGGGCTAAAATCCAGGTATCAGCCGGCTCCTTCTGGAGGCTCTACGGGCCTCCAGACAAGGCCAATCCGTGGCCTTGTCTTTTTCAGCTTCTAGAGGCTACCTGAGTAAGCCTTCTGATTATGACACTAATGTCTTTGTAAGGACCCTGTCATGACATTGAACTCTCTAGCATAACCCTGGATAATCTCTCCATGTAAAATAACCCTGGGAGGTGGCCCTCTGTGGGGAGGTGTTACTCACCCTTCCACCCCCAGCTCCGAGTGCGGCTGTGAGCGTCTCACACCTACCACGCTGCCGGACACGTGCCAGCACCCGGGGAGCATCTGCTCCTGCTCCCGCCTCTGCTCTCACTGGTCTCTGCAGCCTCGGTGGTCTCACATCTTAACCTGTCTGCCCTCCGTACCCCTTCTCGGCACTGGGCCTGGCTCCTGAGCAGCCAGCTTGATTTCCGCTCTGCACATGTGTCTGCCTCTCCCAAGTTAGATGCAAAGCTTCTGCGGGGTGCCAGCTGTCACGCCTCTATCCAGCCACTGCACTAGCTTAGGGCCTGCTGGAGACAAATATTAAATGCTTGTTAAATGACATGAAGGTAGCCAGAAGGGTGCCGGTACCACTGGGGCGCTGGAACAGGAGGCCAGGCCAGGCGCCCCACCCCATGTCCTTCTCACAACTGGTCTTTTCTATTACCCCATCTGAGCCCTGCAGGGAACCAGAAAGGACAACTTCCTCTGGTTGGGAATTAGTACCCAGAGCTGGCTGAGCAGGATTACACTCGGTATCCCGTCTCTCTCCACTGCTACTTAGCCTGATAAAGCAAAGTCTCCTGGCTGGGGCCTGATCGGGGCACAGCTGCCTTTTGTTCCATAAGCTGTGTGCACTTTATCAGGCCTGGCCTGAGAGAAGGAAATGCAAGTACGACCCCAGGACATGATGTGATATACTGGTGCTCTCTCTGTCCACAACATGAGAATGGTACAGCAATTCTTATTCAAGAATGACTTGTTTATTAGTTTCCCACTAAGCCTGACTCATAAAAGTAACCTTATAAAATGAAGTTCACTTTTACTGGAATAGCATGACATTTGGGTTTACTTACCAAACGTGAAGGCTGGAGGGGACATTTAGAAGCTGAGTCTGTCGGCCCGGAAAGTCACAGCATGTGTGGGAGGGGAAGATTAGAATCACCAGGGAAGCTCTGGACGAAGGACACTTGTCCTCCCACCCACCCCTCAACCTAAAACATGAAGTTGTCACAACCTGAGGCAATAGGAAGCAACCAGTGCTTAGCAACCAGCAACGGTGACAGACAGGGGGGAACAGAGGGTTCTCCCCAAAGTGCAGGGTCCCCTGTCTGCAGATTAGCTTCTCCACTCACGTCCTTAGAGCCTCCTCCTTGGGGCAGCCACAGCGAGATTCTTGAGGACACCACTGTGGCTCTTTGATTTGAGTTTAAAGAGGGTGTTGGGTTTTTTTAATGTGCTCTTAGAATAGATAAATGCCTACCCTCTCTCCCTCAACAAGTTCCTCAGGTTTATTTCTAATACACTTTCAATGACTTTACCTAATCTTGCCAATATTAGACAATAATACTTCAATATTTCAAATTCACTTTACCAAATATTTTTTAAAATGATAAAAATTGGGTAGTGCCTGACACAAAGATAGTACAGACATGTAGCAGAAGAAAGATCTTTGCTCTAGCAACATGAAAACACAGCTTTACGTTTGATGGGGAATGGCCTTTACTGACTTTGCAGAGTTGCTGTTAGAGCCACAGTTTTAACTTCTTGATGCGTGTGTGACATGATAAAGCGAAGTTGTGATCCATTGTAGTCCAGACTGCCTTCTCCAAATGTTCCTTCTTAGAAAACGGTGCTTGCCATATGTGGCCATGGAGTATGTCAGTGGCACCTACTGAAGCAGAGGATAGACCTGCCACCCGGGCTAAGGCTCCATAACCTGGTTGGCCAAAGAGTTGGCCACACCTTGGGATAACACTCCTCTGTTTCCTTCAGTCCTGAGGACACACTCAAGCCTTTAGAGAGTTGTGGGCTTGTCATCAATCTCCAGTTTAGAGGTTCTGCTGTATTCCAGTGACTGCCACCTGAGCCTCTTATCAGTTTCCACCCCTCCCTCAGAATGTCACTGGTTCCACATGGCAGCTAGAGAGACATTCTCAAAGTGTGGTCCCGGGACCACAGGATCAGCACCACTGGAAACTTGATAAGATGCAAGTTCATGAGCCTCGCCCCAGACCTGAATCCAAACTCTGGTGTGGCCCCAACTGCATTTTAGCAAGCCCACTGGGAGATTCTGTGGCACCTTCGAGTGGGAGACTCACTGTTCACATGATCAGGCCCCGTCCACTGCCGTAACCCCATCCCCAGTGTATCCTGACGTTTCTTTGCTAACCTCCCCAAGCTGGGCTGCTCACCTCTAGGCCCCGACCCACATCCTACCTCTCCCCTTTTCATGGTGTGTCTCAGTCCCAGCCCTCCCGGGAAGCCCCCCACCCCCACCCCGGCACCGAGTCACACTTCCATCTCAACCTGGTCTGAAAGGGTGGACATCAGGGCTCCTGCTATAGGTGGGCCATAGCCAGCTGCCAGCTGATTGCCAGCCTAGTAGTCTACTGCGGTGTCTCATTGCCCTTTTAATTTGCAGTTCTCTAATTACTAATAAGTCTGAGCAGAGCTTTGCTAGCATACTTAATACATGCACAGTGCCTAGAACAGTACTGGGCCTGGGCCAGCTGGGTGTCTGCTGTGATCTCTCCATGCAGGCATCTTTTAAATGATACTGGATGTTTGAAATGTTGGTTACTAGAAAATGCTGTATTCCTGTGATGATTTCTGCCTTGCAATAGGGCTTAGCTGTGTCCACTATTCGCTTCTTGCTGTTTCCACTGTCCCTAGCCAGCACAGGCCCTGCCTCCTCAACCAGGCTCCTGCCCTCTCTGCGTTCCCTCTAGACACCGCCTCACTCCAGCATCACTTCGGCGCACTTGGGCTGGAGGGATCATTTCACAGTCCCTCTTTCCAGTCCATGGCTTTCTACTCTCCTCAGGATCAAACCCTCAGCAGAGCCTGCAGTGCAGCCTTCCCTGGGCCAGCCTCTTCTTGCTTTGTCTTCAGAGTTCAGCTCACATGTTGCTTCCCGGATTCCTAAACTAGATCAACTCTCTGGTTTTCCTTTCTCTGCTCTTAACTCAGCCGTAATCACGTAATCAGTTCTACAACACTCTTCTCCCTGGCCAGACCACCCCGAGGGCAGAGATTCCCATTGTTTCGCTCCTATTTTGTGGGCTGAGCACAGTGCTTTGAATAGGGTAGATGCTCCCTAAATTCTGGAGTGGATCTTCTTAACAGCAAAGACCTCTTTAGTACAGAATATGTTAAATCAAGGACAGCCAAAATTCAACATCATCCTAAACCTCAGAGCTCAAGCCTGTGTGTCTGGAGGAAGGTGGCGCTGCCTTGCCTCACGCCAACTCCACCCTGGGCCCTGTGGCCGTCCTGTCTTATCTCACCAGAACCAGCAAAGCAGCATTGGAGGAACTCGTGACTCACAGGAAGGAGGAGGGAGAGGCCTTTATGGGAGATAAAAGGACGTCCTGATGTGCGATACAGTACAACCAAAAATATAAACATCTTATTTTGGATGGAATGTAGATACTTTAAAAAGTACCTAGTGGAAACAAAACAAGGAAATCTAATCAGCAAAGGCAATAACTCTTCAAGACAGTCTTAATACCGACTCAATTCACAGTCTATTAATCAGATTCTGTTTCTCTTCCTGCGAAGAATGCCTCACTTTGCCTTCATGTGTTTCAAAGAGTACTGAATCAAATAATATCTTAAGTCCTCTATTTAAAACATGCACAGTTATATCCCGACTAAGGAGGACTTTTATATAGCATATAAGAACGCTCCACTTTAATACTGATGTGAAGACTTATGTTCTTCAGATTCTTCTTTCTACACACCTTCCCTAGGGGCTTCCATCAAATGGTTTCAACCTCCACCACTGCTGAACCTACTTACGTAACAGCGTCCTCCAGGGCCTCTCCAATACCCTGTCTAACTCAGCTTCCTCTTCTGTGTCATGAATGGTCTCACCCCACCACCTCACAGCTAGGAAGCCAAGGGCACTGCGGACTCCTACGTACGAGGCTGCACCAGGAGGCCCATCAGGAGCATGAAGGGCAGAGCCCGGGGCCTGCAGTGCACAGGCAGGTAGGGAGGCCCCAGGCTGCTGCTGTGAGCCCTTTAAGGCTTGAAACCTGCTGGCAAGAGGAAGGGTTATCTTCTGGGAGCATAAACTGTGAGTGTGGCTGGGGGTGTCAAAGGCAGCAAGCCGCTGCAGTTCTATGTTCCCCAACATGGGCAGGTGGTGAAGACTCTGAATTTCAGGAGCCTTCGGGAGACAGCAGCCATGGGAGCCTCATCTAGCCACTGTCGAGACTGTCTCATTCATACATGCATCCATCATTGATTATTCAGCCTTCATAGGCGTCCATGCTATCATCTTCCCTGTCCTTGAACTTGGCCCAGAATCTGGTTATCAACACAGTTCTTCCTATCCACCTATGTCCATAGACTTTAATAATAAGTTAAGTAAATAATAAAATTTATTTAACTATCCAGGCACCCTGCTAGTCCCTTTGTGTATCTTACCCATCTCTTCCCATGACAGCACCCTCCCTCTGTGGTATGCTTAGTGTGGCTCCCACAGACTTGGGATCTTGTTCCAAGTCCTCTTTGCAAAACAATGAGGGGCTCCAAGCCCTTGTACCAGCCTCGCCAGCCCACCTACCTTGGTTTCAGCCTCACTATGTCCCTGGAAGTCAGCCCTATGCCCTATTCTCACACTTTGCCTGGCTGGCTCGTCCCACCCCTCAAAGAGTGAGTTCATGCCTCGCAGTTCTACACAGTCCCTAAAATAAGCACTCTGCACACAGCAGTGCTCAACCTCGCTGCCCAGAGGCACACAGACTTCCTTCCCCACTAGAAGGAGCTTTCTGGAAAGCCTGGACCTTTGTGTCTCTCCACTGCCTGGAATAGTAGGTGATAAAAGTGACCGAGTGAATAGACAGCCTGTGTGTGTGCTTTCTTCTTTTCTTTTTTATTTTAGGTTAATGTGAGGGTACAAGAAACTAGGTTATAATGTTTGCACTTGTTAGGTAGAGTCCTCTTGTAGTATACGGGGGTGAGCCGTATACTTGTACATGGCTCCCATTAAGTGGAAGCACACCGGTCTCCATCCCTCCTCCTCACTTCCCCCTCACTCTAACGGGAAATGAATTGGGTTTTTCTCTTATGTGGGTGTCTATTAGACCGTCTACTGGCTTCTTATCAGTACTGAGTACATTGGATTCTTGCTTTTCCATATTTGTGATACTTTACTAAGAATATGTTTCAACTCCATTCAGGTTAATACAAAAGATGCAAAGTTACCATCTTTTTAGTGGCTGAATAGTATTCCATGGTGTACCTATACCACGGCTTACTAACCCATTCATAGGTTGATGGGCTTTTAGGTTGTTTCCGCATCTTGGTAAATTGAGCTGCGGTGACATTTGTAAAGTGAAACCATAACTGATGGAAGGCTGGTGACGAGCCCTGAGCAAACTGGTCTGCACACAGTGCCCTCCGCGCCCTCTGCCCTCCCAGCAGGTCTGCACAGAGCACGGCTGAATGCTGTCTGCGTGAGAAACTGCAAGGGTTCTGGCCCTCCCTTCTCCAGCTTCCCAGCAATTTTAAAGCTTCTGTAATAGGAATGGATGATGCCTTGTCTACTTAAATAAACCAACCCTGTTATTTAAACCAAATTTTCAGTGTTCTTGGACTCAGATTCACAGAAAATTGATGTTTTCAAAGTTGAACTGTACTGAGACTTTTGAAGTTACTTCAGCTCCATACAACAGAAAGTTCCCTTTCTTCCCTAGGAAATATTGCTTTTACTAAATAATCATTTTGCCATCTTTAAAAAATGATGGGAAATCATAGGAAATTCCTCTAAAGAGTTTAACTTGCTTCAGTGATACAGCTATGTATGCAATAAAAATGTTCATTGACATCAATTCAACAGGTTTACAAAATGAAACATGCATTTCCAAAGTTTAGAAACTTTTAGGAAAGAAACACTAGGACTGCTTCTGTGCTGAAAGTTCTTCCTGTCTCAGACTGAAGCCCCCCACCCTGCCTGCATTTGGGGTCCCCTCTGCCTGTAGGGTGTGTTCCTGGCCAGATGTGGGCCTGGCTGCTTCCTCCATCCTTTAGATCTCAGCTTAGACAGCGTCTGCTCCCAGGTGCCACCCTCGGCCACTGCTCTCTCTCGGTACTCACCGGAGAGAGCACCCTTCCGAGCCCTGCCACTCCCATCCCAGAAAGCACGGTATTTATTACGTATTCCGGTGTTGATTATTTGTTGCCCACATCCCTCCTTTGGCCAGGGGTTGGCCACAATGGGGAGCCTGCCCTGTCTGGCTTGCTGGCCTAGCCCAGCACTCAGACACAGGTGTGGAGAAGGCACAGAAGAGCTGGGGATGAAGGAATTCAGGCCAGCGCCCCACATGCCTGGCCCTTTCTCCATCGGCTCTTACAAAGGGGCTTTTAGCTGGAACACAGCCTCCCTCTGTGTGAGTAGGTGTCAAATTAGCAAGTAGAATGGTATGATTGGATCACATCTTCTCCTTCTAAATAAATAAACCACTAATTTTATTCAGGTATAAATGCAACCACTACTATTTGCATGCCATATTCTCCCACGAGTGTGATTCTTGATACTGTGACTCATTCACTAGGCTGAGATTCGGTTTCTCTGTTTCAGGTTAATCCAAAAGAGGGATGTAAAGTTGACCTGGTGTTCAGCACAGAGCGCTACAAGGCAGAGGTGAGCAGCCATCAAAGCACCCCATTAGCAACTTCTATGAGCATGGTTTTAAAAACAAAGTGAGAATCTTAACATATAATGACCTAGAGATTTGGTTTGGTTTTGTTTCCTTGCTTTGTTTTCTATTTGTCCTCAAGAATTGAAGATCACAAGAAAAGAAAAAAAAAAAAGAATCAAAAAGAAAAAAGAAAGAATTGAAGATCAGAACTAGGGAGGAGATTTAAGTATTTGACCCTTTGGTCTTATGCAGGGCTGCACAGATAACCATCATCCTGACTGTTCCCCCCCCAGGAAAGAATCTCACAGCTCCCTGAGGCATCCCTCCTAGCACCTCGGAGTCTTTCCAGTGACTCACTTTCAC
Organism: Arctocebus calabarensis; assembly: GCA_963573935.1. NCBI lineage: Eukaryota > Metazoa > Chordata > Mammalia > Primates > Lorisidae > Arctocebus > Arctocebus calabarensis. The sequence continues at coordinate 27,746 of CAUYON010061190.1, forward strand.
ATGCCAGCCTATTCCTTTTCCTGTCAGCTGGTGACATTTCTGGCTGTTAGGCCAGCATAGCATGAAACTGACTCCGTGAGCTTCCGGACAGAAAGGCATTCTGCAGAGCACAGGGCGCGCCTGGCGAGTGCCACAGGCGTCCTTAGCTTCACTGCAGTTCTGACCAGGTTGCCCATGTCTCACCAAGTTTCAAGAGGAGAGTAAAGAGAAAACTTAATACAGAAATTAGAGCCAAATGATGTCCTGGGGCAGCAGAGCATGGGCAGGGAGGAAACCAACTCTGTGCTGTGCTAAGAAGCAGCCTGAGACGGGCAGACAGTGTCCAGGATTAAAGGGTCTCAGGGCCCGGAGCCTCAAACATGGAGACAGGACCTCCCCTGTCCCGTGCTTACCAGTACTCAGGCATGTGTTCTAACATGACAACAATATACCCTTTGTATATTAAGCTAAGAATTAAAATTTTCTTGATTTCTAGTGCTGCAAACTGTAAATGTTTGATTAGAGCTAAAGAGAAAAACAATTACTAGATTATTGGGACCAAAAATATGCTTCTCTGGATTTGATCCTGTGGATACAGTAAGAGCACGGCTAGCTAATTGAAATGCTCCATTTCAGAAGGTGAAGAAGAGTTCTTTTATCTTTAGGCAATCGCTTTGATTCCATGGAGCTGTTTGGGGGAGAAAAAAGAAAGGAAAACAAAAGAGGAAAATATATGGTTCTTTTTCTCTTCCTGGAAATGGCTTTGACATCAAATGGGACTGTACAAGCCACCCTCTGCCTTTTGATATGCATCTTTCGGGTACTCCCTTCACCTTTTTTCTTTCATTGATTGATTGAGACAGAGTCTCAACTCTGTCATTCAGCCAGGAGTACAGAGGTGTCAGAATAGCCTCAAGAGATACTCCCAAGTCAGCCTCCCAAGTAGCTGGGACTATAGGTGCCTACCACAATGACCTTTTTTTTGGTAAATACAGGGTGTCACTTTCTTGCCCAGGCTGGTCTTAAACCCCTGGCCTAAGTGGTTCCTCTTGCCTCAGCCTCCCCAAGTGCTGGGATTATGTGTGTGAGCTACTGCACCCAGCCCTTTGGCTTTTTCCCTATGTTTTATCTATAATTAGCATCTCTAATAAATTTGCTACTCGTACTACCTCTCACTCAAAGTTAGCACTTACAGGAGGAAAAGCTGCCCACTGGAAAGCACTTTTCAGGATTTTTAGTTCTAGAAGTAGGCTTTATTAAACGGATCTGATTTTGATTACAATTTGTTTCTCTGTGGGTTTTTTCTAAGTTTGCTTTTGGTGATTGCTTTAGCTGGGACTTCACCTAGTTTAAACAACCAAAAAAGTAAAAAGAAGGTTATTGTCTCAACTGGTCAGCCGACCACTCTGCAACAGGGCTCTTAACTCAGGACCCATGGATGGGTTTGGATGGGGCCAGGACTAGCGGCCCATGAAAATTCTTAGGCCTAGTGTTGAAGGTATGAGCATCTGTGCATTTTTCTGGGCCTAAGTCCCCTGGCTTTTATGGTCAGGGTAAGGATCTACAAGCTCACAGAAATCCTAGAAATGAATCATGCTCATTCACCTAATATCTATATGAAGCGCCAGATGTCTCTGGATTGGAAAATAAATAAGGATGACCCCAGAATACCCAGTAAATCTACATGTAGTTATGAATGCAGATAAACACAAGTTAGATAGCTGAATCAGTCCCATCTGGATGACCTGTGCCTCGGCCTCTTCTGGATCAGATCTCAGAATGGAGAGATGGCGTTAGTACAGAGTCTGGGCTTTGGTATCAGACAGAGGTAAGCTCAATCTCGACTTACCATTTACTAACTGTGAGATATGCATTGGGTTCTTCTTTCAATTTCAGTATCTTTAAAATTAAAATAAGAAGATCTAATTCACAAGGCAGTGTGAAGACACTGTTATTTTTATAATTGGAGTGAGCTTTATCTGTTGGTTCAAGTTGGTGCCCTGAAGGCAGCTAAGCATTGTGTTGGTCCGTAGTAGAGAAGGAAGTGTCCACTATCTTAGAGGTTTGAGCCAAGAAGTGCTCAACAGATATGGGTGACGTTCCTTTGGAATAGGCCCTACATTATTTCATAAGGACACAGTCAGAAAGAGAGTTTAAAATGACTACAAAAAGTGAAGCATCATTGTACTTAGCTGTGAATGTAAAAATCACTCTCCATAAAGCAGAAACTACCTCTGCTAATGCCAGGGCGTGTGAACAAAGCACTCTTCTCCACCTTGGGGGCGGTTGTGTACCTTGGGGCAAGGAAGGGGTGATAAGAAACCTTCCCATTTAATCCTGTTTCATTCCAAAATCTTTACTTTAGGAAGGCGAGGAAGGTTTGGGGAAATGTTCTGCTCGAGTGTTTTTCAAGAATCAGAAACCCAGACCTGCCATTAACGTAACCTGTACACGGCTCCTTGAGAAAAAGAAACAACAGCAAGAGGATTACTTGCTTTACAAGCAAATGAAGCGACTTAAAGCCCCCTTGGATGGAGTCAGCATTCCTGGTATGAATCAGTATCTGGAATTTCTATATTAGGGAATGTATGTAATTACTAACTCTGAAAACGAATAATCATTTAAACTTTTATCCCTAAACTGGCGATTTAATTCACCTGTGGACTGTGGCATGCACACAAGACTCAGAGGTATCATTTTCCTGTTCTTCATTTCTAGTACAATACAGTAATGCCACCAAAAGCTATCTGCGCCCTTTAGCGTCCTCATTTCTCACCCCAGAATAAGGAGCACAGTAAGAGCTTAGCCTCCAAGTCAGAGGTCAAGAGGTCTTCAGGATGAGGCGTGCACCTGGGGGTGCAGTTTTGGGGGCTGAGTCCAGAACTTTTCTAATTTGGGTGGCAGCTTTGGAAACTTTGGATGACAAGACACCTCAGGTGCTCCACTCTGCCATCACAGCCCTGCTCACGAGGGCTGGCCCCCCAGCAGCCTCGGGCCCCTCTGGGGTACTGCAGCGGGTCACACTGGTCTCATTTCAGGTCAGCAGCTAATGGGCAGTGGTGCCGTCTCTGGGCACTGGCCCTGCCCTTTGAAGTGACTCAGCTGAACTGCAGCAGAGCGCGTCTGCTCTGGCTCTCATCGAAGTGTGTGGGCAGCAGCTAGACTCAGCACATTTACCGGAAAATCCAATTTTCAAAACCACAAGAGTTATCTCTGGACTTGCACTGAGTATTAGCCATGACATCTGGCCACCACGGCGCTGCTCAGCGCACACTCCACCTCGGTTCACTCATCCGCCCAGATACGTGGCGATCCCATCAGCCCTGAAGGACAAGACCGTGGACTCTGACCCAGAGCGCCTCTGCCCTCCTCAGGGTGTTCAGACTGAGTGTCCTTAAAAACCTGGAAGTGGAATCCATTCCTTGTCTTTCTTAAATTCTGAGCCTTGGATGATTCTCATGTAATAGACAACTGGAATCAAATCCTGTGGCAAAGAATTATGAAGGGTAATTCACAATCTCATGTGGCAGAGGATTTGCTTATTCCTAGTACTGCTAGAAATAAATGAGCTAATGACTGATCCTTAGAAATCTATAGTACTTAGAGATGTTTTCTGTTAGTTGGCTTATCTCTGTTCTCCTTAAAACACAAAGTTTAGCAATCACATAGGATCTTTTTTTTAATATTTGCGACAGGATCACTAGGTTTTGGACACTTTTAAGTGGTGCAGCTTCACTGGCCCATGTTCACTCAGTAAGTCCTGTATTACTGTAAGGGTCATTCTGTCTCGGTCTGACTTAACATAGCTACTACAAAACTTCCCCCAAGCAACCTTTTTAATAGAAACAAATGTTTCATAAAAAAACTTACAAGTTTTACTGTCACAGTAAATTCAGGAGAGACATTTAATGGGGCTATGTAGTGCCTGTCCATAAATGATACTTAAAATCGAAAAGATCTGATTTTAAACAAAGCAAATTTTAGCCAGTTCACATCTCAGCAGATTCTGTTCAGTATTTTATCAATCCAAGGACCACTGTAGGAGGCCTGGTCAGCGACAAGACCTAATCCATTTCAAAACATCCTTGCTTCCCATTGTTTTTCCTCCCTCCAAAAAAGTTGTCTGGTTTTTATTATGAGTCCATAATTTGTAAACTTGCTATAGATGAACTCCAGTAAATGGCACGTGGAGGGAAAGACTGAGGGCCTGTGAGTAGTCAGTTCATGCCCAGGTCCTACCATGACGGTGTGGCAAGCAAGGTCCTTTCCAATGTCCTCACTACTCAGTGTTTACCGTACCTCAGTTATCTTCTGGGGTAAAGGGCTCCGATCTCACAAATCTAAACCCACAGCAGCACCGGGAGATGAAACGCGTGACAATGAGTTGGAGAAAGGAAGTTTTCAGTCAACGGACAGAAGCAGGATGGGAAACCTCTTAAAAGTATAACAAGATGGCTTGGCGCCGGTGGCTCAATGGGCTAAGGCGCCAGCCACGTACACCTGAGCTGGCGGGTTCGAATCCAGCCCAGGCCTGCTAAACAACAATCAATGGTGGCTGCAACCAAAAAATGGCCAGGCGTTGTGGCAGGCGCCTGTAGTCCCAGATACTTGGGAGGCAGAGGCAGGAGATTCGCTTGAGCCCAGGAATTGGAGGTTGCTGTGAGCTGTTATGCCACAGCACTCTATCCAGGGTGACAGCTTGAGGCTCTATATCAAAAAAAAAAAAAAAAAAAAGACTCAAAGGGTAATTATCAAAATCCAGAAGCCAGTGGTAAATATAAGAATGGGGAGATGGAAAAGAGTGGCCACTTTTCTTTTCTTTTTTTATTCATTCCAAATGAATGTGAGGGTACAATGAGATACAATGTCTGCATTTGTTAGGTAGAGTCCTCTTGCAGTTGTGTCCCCTACCCAGGAGGTGTGGCAGACATGCGCACACCGTCCCCACTAGTGGGAGGAGCACACCAATTCCCTGCCCTCCCCTCTAGGTTAGGCGTGGCAGACATGCGCACACCGTCCCCACTAGTGGGAGGAGCACACCAATTCCCTGTCCTCCCCTCCGCTCCTCCTTCATTTCCCCTCCCCACAACCTGAATGGAATTGAGCTTTTCTCTTATTGGGTGTGTATTAGATCATGTAAGAGTAGCCACTTTTCAATGGCAGTCCAAGTTCCCCTGAAGTCTGGATCTCCTTGTCCCCTGGGCAAGTCAGTAAAGAGACGAGGCACACGGAGGTCCCCAAAAAGGCTCTTGATGATTTCACGGTCGCTGCACTGTGCCAAAAGTGAGCCCACCATAGAGCGGGCCACACGAATCTCTCAATCATCTTCAAAACAGACCCAAATCCCAGGGATAAATAATTAATAATAATATAGAAATTATTATTTCTCCCGATAATTTGGGAGAAAGGAAAAAACAAGACAGCAAAGAGGTGGCCAACACATAGAGAATTATTTTGTAAATATTTTGTAAAATTTGGTGAGGAACATTTTGTAAATAAAGGGACATTTAACCACAATTTTCCCTACTCACAGTGACTTTAGGGCCGTTGGGGGGGTGTCCTGTATCAAAGTGACAGGCTGCACAGGTACGAGCTGCCCGTGTCCTCTGCGACACTCCCAGAACCGTAGCTCCCCAGGGCCAGCCATAGGTTTCAATGGGTTTTTCAGGTGGCCTGCCTGGCAAGGATTCCAGGGGGCTGAAGAGCAAAAACAGATGGTCGTGGGACTTGTCATTAATGGTCTGGGAAGCAACACTCTAAAGCATATGGGAGGTGAAGAACTGATTCCTGGGGAGGAACTGAGAGCACTCAGTTTTTGGTGAAGATCTATGCTGCCGCTGTTTCCTACAGACAGAATAAAAGCATCAGGTACCAACCACCGAATGCCTGACAGCACCGTGGACAAAGTGAATGCACGCTGTCAGCTGATGAACATGGGTGCCCAAAACAATGGAGAAGTAGCCGGGCGTTGGGACTGGTGCCTGTCGTCCCAGCTACTCCAGAGGCTGAGGCAAGAGGATGGCTTGAGCCCAAGAGTCTGAGGTTGCTGCGAGCTGTGATGATGCCACAGTACTCTACCAAGGGTGACGAAATGTATCTCCAAAAATAAAATGGAGAAGAGGTAAGAAAACCACTTGACCACTTCTGTTCTTGGCTTCAGCCAATTATGAAGTATTGTCAGATGCACTTGGCTCCCAGACTACCGGGTACATCCTATTTCCCATCACAGTACCATTCGTGGGATCGGTGGTAACATTCTTCCCCATTGCCTTCAAGAGGGCCACGTGCTCCATGAGCCCAGCAGAGGCTTTGAAAGGAACCGGCTGTCAGACGCATGGAAGGGAAGCTGGGCTCGACACAGAGCAGACCAGAGGAGGGCCCGAGCTGTGGGCTTAGTCTCCAGCTTGGGGGTAGTTTCTCAGGATAGTTACTTGGTAAATCAATGAGTCTCCATTGTATGGGAGAGAAAACAGAAAGACAAGGTAACTTTTCAAAAGCTGAATGGCAAGCGTGTGCCAGAGGTGGGGCTGCAACTAATTAGCCCATGCGCTGGTCCCAGGAAGAAATTCCCCTTCTTTGGAGAGGAAAAATAGAATGCAAGAAAGGCACTGAGGAAGTTTGAGGAGTCAGGGAAGGAGGAGGTAGGGTTTCTTTTATGGGGGAATCTCCATCCCCATTTTTATCTTCATCTTTCCCTCCAACAAATTAAGGCTTAGCACACATGCTAACTATTTCCCACACTGGACTTCGAGAAAGAAAAAAAGACCTCTGCTTCAGGGAAGGAACTGCTAATGCCAAACAGGGAAGGCAGAGAGACCTGCCTTACTGTCAAGGCTACTGATTCAGGCCTGAAATTCTGAATGCAAAGTAATGAAATAAAAGAGCTCTGACAATGGTAAGTGATGTAAAATAAAGAGCACCCTTAATGATGTCCGTGACTTGAAAAGCAGACACTTTGGCAGCAAAATTGGTGCAAAGAAATGAATGGTCCACAGCGCCCGGAGATCATGGATGAAATGAGTCCCGCTGCCTGATCCACGAGAAAGAGGCTGCGGACGCCACGGCGCAAACAATACAGGGAAATTGTTCTCACATTGATGCACGGCGTAGAGTCGTAAGTGTGATTTCTATGGCAATACTTGGGGAAAATTACAGCACTGTGATGCAGGCACAGTTTTTCCTTTTGTTATTATCCCGCCTCCCTTTTCCTTTAACCCTTTTAAAATAATTTCCCTGCCTGCTCACTGCTCCCCCCACCCCAGTATTTAATAATTTCACCCCCGCTTTCCTAATCTCTTCCTTGCCATGCTTTGCCAGGGGCCAGCAGTGAGTGTGACGCACCAGCCTAGGACCGGCTTATGTGCATGAGATTGGTCATGAGAAAAGATGGACTCATGGGCAGAGATGAACAGCCACCCCTCCTCTGAAGCACTAAGCATTCTTCCCTGAGATTCTGCTCCAAGCCCCTCCCCATTCCCATTCATAGCTACAGGACATCACTGTGACTGTAGCAGCTGATCCACCCCAGAAGGGCAGCGACAGAAAACAGCAGGGCAGAGAATTCATTAGAAGAGAAAGAAGAGCAGGGGAATGCAACCTGTAGAAATGTCATGAGGTTTTTTTTTTTTTTTTTTTTTGAGACAGAGCCTCAAGCTGTCACCTGGATAGAGTGCGGTGGCATCACAGCTCACAGGAACCTCCAATTCCTGGGCTCAAGCGAGTCTCCTGCCTCGGCCTCCCAAGTAGCTGGGACTACAGGCGCCTGCCACAACACCTGGCCATTTTTTGGTTGCAGCCGTCATTGTTGTTTGGCAGGCCCGGGCTGGATTCGAACCCGCCAGCTCAGGTTTACATGGCTGGTGCTTTAGCCCGCTGAGCCACAGGCACCGAGCCATCATCAGGTTTTTTGTTTTCCTTTGACTTTCCTTGTTAAACGGCAGAGCATTTTTGTTTTCTTGGGTGTTTTTTTTCCCCCAGACAAAATCCTATCTTAAACCCTCTAAAAATAAACTCACCTAAATTGAAGACATGTTAGGGCACAAAGGAAGACTTAATAAATTTAGGAAGACCGAAACTGTAAGGATTTTTTTCTGATCGCAGTGAAATGAAATTGGAAATAAACAGCAGAAGAAAAACTAGAAAATTCACAAACATGTGGAAATGAAACAACTCACTCTTAACCAATGAGTCAAGGAAAAAAAAAAATCACAAGGGAATTTATAAAATATCTCGAGACAAACAAAAATGAAAACACAATATCGTAAACATATGAGATGCAGCAAAAGTAATGCTGAGAAAAGTTTATAGCAGTAAATACCCATGTTGAAAAAAGAACAAGGGTGGTGCCTATGGCTTAGGGCACCGGCTCCATATACCGAGGGTGGTGGGTTCAAACCCGGCCCCGGCCAAATTGCAATAAAAAAATAGCCAGACGTTGTGGCGGGCGCCTGTAGTCCCAGCTACTCAGGAGGCTGAGGCAAGAGAATCACCTAAGCCCAGGAGCTGGAGGTTGCTGTGAGCTATGATGCCGACAAAGTGAGACAAGGAAAGAAGGGAAGGCAAGGGGAGGAAGAAAGGGAAGGGAGAAAGGAAAGAGAGAAAGAGAGAAAGAAAGAAAGAAAGAAAGAGCCCAACTTTATACCTGAAGTAACTAGAAAATGAAAAATTAACTAAGCCAAAGTTAATAAAAGAACAGAAATAATAAAAAGCACAGAAGAAATAAATAGCATGTACAATACAAAATAATATTAACAACAAAAACAGTGAAGCTGGGATCATGCCTGTAATCCCAGCACATTGGGAGGCCGAGTCGTGAAGTTTGCCTGAGCCCAGGAGTTCAAGATGAGCCTGAGCAACATAGCAAGACCATTTCCACAAAAGTTTTTTTAAAAATCAGGTGGCTATGATGGCATGTGACTGTAGTCCCAGCTACTCAGGAGGCTGAGGAAGGAGGATCACCTAAATCCAGGAGCTTGGGGTTGCAGTGAGCTATGATAACACCACTATCCTCCAGCCCAGGTGAGAGAGAGAGGCCCTGTTCTCAGAAAAAAAAGAAGGAAGGAAGGAAGGACTAATAGTTTTTTAAATACAAACAAAATTGACACACTTTCAATTGAGAAAGAGAAAAAAAAGACTCAAATAAAATCAAAGAGGAAACATTATAATTGATGCCACAGAAATAAAAAAAGACAGCAAAAGAACTACTCTGAACAATTATCCCAACAGATTAGATAACCTAGAAGAAATGGATAAATTCCTAGAAATATACAAGCTATCAAAAGTGAATCATGAAAAAAATAGTAAATCTGGACAGACCTATAACTAGTCTGGAGGTTGACTCAGTAATCAAAAACCATCCAGCAAAGAAAAGCCCAGGACCAGATGGCTTCACTGGAGAATTCTACCAAACATTTAAAGAAGAATGAATGTTAATCCTTCTCAAACTCTACCCCCAAAATGAAGACAATGAATACTTCCAAATTTATTTTAGGAAGCCAGCACTATCCTGATAACAAAGCCAAGAAAAAAATATTATAAGAAAGGAAAACTACAGGCCAATACCCATGATGACTATAGAAGCAAAAATCCTCAACAAAATATCAGAAATCTGAATTCAACAACACATTAAAAGACTAATACATTATGACCAAGTGGGATTAATCTTTGAGATTCAACATACAAAAGTCAAAGTCATATATCACATTAACAGAATGAAAAATAAAAATCACATGTACATCTCAATATATGCAAACAAAGCATGTGACTAAATTCACTATTCTTTCATGGTAAAAAGAAAAAACAACAACAACAACAACAACTAAGAATTAAAGGAAATTACCTCAATGTAATAAAGTCTCCATTTGGGAAAACTCAATATACCATGTTCATGGATTAGAAGACTCAATATTATTAAAATGTCCACACTACCCAAAGTAATCTACAGATTTACTGTTTAACCTATCAAAATCCCAGTAGCATTTTTTCAAAATAGAAAAAACAATCTTAAAATTCATAAGGAACCCAAAAAGACACTGAATAAGCAAAACAATCTGAATTTTAAAAAAAACTGAAATCCTCACAGTTTCGGACCTCAAAACATCTTACAAAGCTACCATAGACTTGGCGCCCATAGCTTAGCGGTTAGGGCGCTGGCCACATACACCCTGCTGAACCTGGCCCGAGCCTGCTAAAAACAACAATGATAGCTACAAAAAAAAAAAAAATAATAGCCAGGCATTGTGGCAGGCACCTGTAGTCCCAGCTATTTGGGATGCTGAGGGAAGAGAATCACTTGAGCCCAAGAGTTTGAGGTTGCTGTGAGCTGTGATGCCACCGCACTCTACCTAGGGCAATATAGTGAGACTCTGTCTCAAAAAAAAAAAAGCTACTATAATCAAAACAATATGATATTGACATAAATACACAGCAAAATAGAGAACCCAAAATTATAGCCACATATACACAGTGGAATGTTCCTCAACAAAGGAAGCAAGACTACACAATGGGAAAAAATTGTCTCAAAGAGTGGTGCTGGGAAAACTAGATATTCACATGCCAAAGAGTGAAATTAGATCCTTCTCTTACACCATCTACAAACATCAACTCAAAGTGGATTAAAGGACTTAGACGTAAGACATGCAACTACAAAACTCCTAGAAAACACAGGGGGAAATTTCATAACATTTCTTTTGGCAATGATTTCTTAGATATGGCACCAAATGTACAGGCAACAAAAACAAAAACAGACAAGTGAGACTCCATCAAACAAACAAGCTTCTGCCAGGCAAAGGAAACCATCAACAGAGTGAAAAGGCAACCTCTGGGGTGGGAGAAAACGTTTGCAAACTATCTCTCTGAAAATAGGCTGATATCCAAAAGGTATAATTAACTCCTATAATTCAAGAGCAAAAACAAATACACCAACTAAAAAATGGACAAAGAACTTGAACAGACCTTTAAAAACCAGCAGGTCATGAAAGGATGTTCAGCAAGAGAAATCATCAAGGAAATGCAAATCAAAACTGCAAGGAGATACCACCTCATGCCCATTAGGATGGACATTATTAAAAAAAAAAAAAAGAAAGAAAGAGGGCGGCACCTGTGGCTCATCGACTAGGGCGCCTGCCCCATATACCGAAAGTGGTGGGTTCAAACCCGGCATCGGCCAAACTGCAAAACAGAAAAATAGCCAGGTGCTGTGGTGGGCACCTGTAGTCCCAGCTACTCGGGAGGCTGAGGGAAGAGAATCGCCTAAGCCCAGGAGTTGGAGGCTGCTGTGAGCTGTGACGCCATAGCACTCCATTGAGGGCGATATAGTGAGACTTTGTCTATACAAAAAAAAAGAAAGAAAGAATAGTAGAAAATACTAGTGTTGAAGACAATGTGTAGGAACCGGAACCCTTGTCCACTATTGGTCAAAATATAAAATCTTGTAGCTACTGTGGAAAACAGAATAAAGGTTCCTCAAAAAAAATAAATAAATAAAAATAGAGCTAGCATATTGATTCAGTAAACTCACTTCTGGGTATGCATCCAGTACAAGTGAAAATGAGATTTTTTTTTCTTTTTTTAAGACAGAGTCTCACTCTACCACCCTCAGTAGAGTGCTGTGCTGTCACAGCTCACAGCAACCTCAAACTCTTCAGCTTAAGTGATTCTCTTGCCTCAGCCTCTCAAACAGCTGGGACTACAGGCGCCCGCCACAACACCTGGCTATTTTTTGGTTCTAGTTCTCATTGTTGTTTGGCAGGCGCAGGCCGGATTCGAACCTGCCAGCTCCAGTGTATGCAGCTGGCACCCTAGCCACTGAGCTACAGGTGCTGAGCCTGAAAATGAGATCATGATGAAGTATTTCACTACCAGATTTATTGCATCATTATTCATGATATTTCATTTAAGTGGAAACAACCTACATGTCTATTAAGGAATGAATGGATAAAGCAAATGTGTTATATGTAAAAGGAAATATTATTCAACCTCAAAAAGAAGGAACTCCTGTGCCTACAACATGGAAGCTCATGGTTCTCTGCACACATGAGAACCTTGAGCACATCATGCTAAGTGGAAAAAAGTCAGTCACAGGAGGACAAATACTGCGTGATTCTACCCACCTTAGGTACTTAAAGTAACTCAAAGAAGCAGAAAGTAAAATGGTGGTAGCCAGGGACTGGGGGAAAAGGAAATAGGTAGTTGCTGTCAAAAAATATATATATTTTTTCAGTCTTACAACATGAACATTTTCTAGAGACCTGCTATACAAGAATCTCTATATAGGGTGGCACCTGTGGCTTAGTGAGTGGGGCGCTGGCCCCATATACCGAGGGTGGCGGGTTCAAACCCGGCCCCGGCCAAACTGCAACAAAAAAATAGCCGGGCGTTGTGGCAGGCACCTGGGAGGCTGAGGCAAGAGAATCGTCTAAGCCCAAGAACTGGAGGTTGCTGTGAGCTGTGACGCCACAGCACTCTATCAAGGGCAACAAAGTGAGATGCTGTCTCTAAAAAAAAAAAAAGAATCCCCATACAGTTAATAATACTGTGTTGTGGCTCAGCGGGCTAAGGTGCCAGCCATGTACACCTGAGCTGGTGGGTTCGAATACAGCCCGGGCCCGCCAAACAACAATGGTGGCTGCAACCAAAAAAAAAAAAAAAAAATGGCCGGGCGTCGTGGTGGGTGCCTATAGTCCCAGCTACTTGGGAGGCCGAGGCAGGAGACTCGCTTGAGCCCAGGAATTGGAGGTTGCTGTGAGCTGTGATGCTACAGCATTCTATCCAGGGTGACAGTTTGAGGCTCTGTCTCAAAAAAAAAAAAAAAAAAAAAAATTAATACTGTGTTGTACATTTCAAAATTAGTTGAGAGAGTAGAATTCATGGGGTTTTGTTAACCACCATTTTTGTAAAAACCCATATTCCAAATAAGGTCACACTTGAGATTCTGAGCGGACACATCTCTTTGGGGCCACTATTGAACCCACCACACGTGTGCGCACAGCTGTGGCTCACCTGTACCCAATGCACCAGGAGGTGTCCACCAGGATGACTGACTGTCCCAGTTTGCTCCCAACTACTCTGCCTGTAACCCTGCGAGTCCTGTGTCCCCTGCAAACCGGGATGTGCTGTTCACCCTCATGTTAGCTCAGAAAGATTCAGATGTATAATGCAGTCTTTACAAAAGAAAAATCACAGTGTTAAATCAGGAATGACTGGAGGATTAGAGGAGGTACCTGGACAGAAGGCCCAGCCTGGTTCAAATGTCAGATCTAATCCTCTCTGGCTCTGGCTGCTGTGTGCTGACTTGCATGTCTGAGTGTGATCGGTTCCAGGGAGCCTAACAGTGCACTCTGGAAACAGGCCTTCATGGCTGGCCCAAGGCGGGAGAGGCCCAACTCGTGAGATAGGAAAGACGTTCAAAGGGCCCTGGTCTGAAATCCCTGCCATCTTTGCCACTCTGGAAGGATCTTCACAGCGATGAGGATGCACTTTTAAATCTTCTTTGAGCAATAAAAAGTTTGGAGATTAGGGCAGTGCCTGTGGCTCAAGGAGTTGGGCGCCAGCCCCATATACCGGAGGTGGCGGGTTCAAACCCAGCCCAGGCCAAAAACTGGAAAAAAAAAAAAAAGAAAGAAAAAACCTTTGCAGATAAGAAAGGACTCAAAATGTACAGGCAACCAGCATCAGCCTCAGGTCTCCTGAATTTATTCTTTAAGCTTGCTAAATAGATCTATAGTTTCTACCACTGCAAAATATTTAAGGAGTCAAATTATTTATTCTCACCTGAAAGGCTCCATGTAAGAATTCCTCAGAACCTGCCACATGCTTGGAGTATGTTGCACATTTGGACTTGTTACCCCTTTACCATTTTTCTACCCTCTGCTGTACATCACTCAGATGCCATCGGTCATATGTGCTCTTAGCTCATCTCGGCTTTTTAGAGCATGGCTGAGCACAGCAATCACATATGCCCGTGTCTTCAGGAAACTCCAGTTGAGCTTCTCTGCACACACCAGGATAAACCATGCATTCGCTCTCTGCTCTGCAGTGTGCTGGCCATTGCTGTTTTTGTAACTTTCAAGAAGCATTTCAGCAGCCCTGCGTGGCCTAATATGAGAACGTGGCACTCCTGGGGGCAGGGCACTGCCCCGCAAGCTAGCTGGAGCTAGGACCCACACTGCACTCTCCTGCCCCACCTGCCCTCATAGGCACCCTCGCCTTCTGGACTAATTCACAAATCCTCCCTCCGTGCCCCCAAGCAACACGATTGAGACATGGGGTCTATCCGGTGATGGGCACACTTGCACCTTTGACTCAAGCATTACAAAACCAATCCATAGAACCAAAACGTTTGTATCTCGTATAGTCTGACATTTATTTTAAAGCATTTAAGGTACCCAGGAATAAAGAAAACAACACATCCCTTCCAGGTAATAACCTGTTGTGTTCTGAATGTGTACACTACCAGCTAACGGTTGACACCATGGTGGATATCACCGGAAGAAAACAGACACTGGATGGTGAATGCAGTGAGTATGGAATTTCATGCATATTTTGTATCATGGCTTGGTGATGACAGGTGGCAAGGAAGTTTGTGTCCATGAAATGCACATAGTAGGAGTTAAGCATTCAGTGGGGACCCTGCAAATACAGATCAAATGTAGCTTTCTTGTCTACCTACTATATTCACGATGGGCAGTAACAAGGAAGGCTAAGACTACGTCCACAAGGAGCTTGCCCTTTGGTCTCATATTAATGACAGTGGATGCATTGAGTGAGTTTACAATGTGCCAGGTATCCTCATTCCCTATGCACAACCTGCTTACCTTGTACAGACAAAGGAATTAAGACAGTCAAGGTCACACAACTCGAAAATGGTAAAACTTGGATTCAAATCTTGTTCTGACTCCAAAATTCTTTCTCTTTCCGCCAGGGTCTGTTCCTGGAGGAGAACTGTGTGCCAATTACTTAGTAGCAGAGGCAAGAAAAAAAGTGCTTTCTAAAATTGGCATGTCCAGTTATAGGCCTCCCAGCTGTGTATGAAAATTTCCACTGACCAACGTCCCTCACCAGCTCTTGCTAATATCAGACTCATAATTTTGCCAGTCTGGTTGGTACAAAATAGTATCTCATCATGGATTTGATTCAGAGTTCTAAATTAGGCACCATTTCATATGTTTATTAGCTATTCCTGTTTGGTCTGAAATGCCTGTTCAAATCCTTTGCCCCTTTCCACGTGAACTGTCTGTTATTTATTTATTTATTTTTGAGACAGAGCCTCAAGCTGTCACCCTGGGTAGAGTGCTGTGGCATCACAGCTCACAGCAACACCTGGCCATTTTGTGGTTGCAGCCACCATTGTTGTTTGGGAGGTCCAGGCTGGATTTGAACCCTCCAGCTCAGGTGTACGTGGCTGGCGCCTTAGCCCACTGAGCCACAGGCGCCGAGCCATGTTTGTTATTTATTTGTAGTAGTTATGTATACATTCGAAACACTAATCGTATTTTAGTAATCTATATTGCAGATAACTTTTCTTCATTTTTTGGATTTTTTCTTTTGTTTTACTTTATGGTTTTTTTTTTGAGACAGAGTCTCAAGCTGTCACCCTGGATAGAGTGCTGTGGCATCACAGCTCACAGCAACCTCCAATTCCTGGGCTCAAGCACGTCTCCTGCCTCGGCCTCCCAAGTAGCTGGGACTACAGGTGCCCGCCACAACGCCCGGCCATTTTTTGGTTGCAGCCGTCATTGTTGGTTGACGGGCCTAGGCTGGATTCGAACCCACCAGCTCAGGTGTACGTGGCTGGTGCCTTAGCCCGCTGAGCCACAGACGCCGAGCCCTTTATGGTGTTTTTTAACAAGCTGGTGTTCTTTGTTTAATATAGTCAAAGGTCACCAAGGTCATAACCAATACTCTTTCCTAAACTGTCTAGAATTCACCTTTCACATTTACATCTTTAATCTACTCGTAATTCATTTTTTTGTATATGACATGTTGTTAGGGACCTGATTTTACTGCGAGCCCCCAAAAAGATGATTTTCGAGTTGTCTCAGCAGTATGTATTGAATAATCTTTCCTTCTCCTGCTTATCCACAATGCCCATCTGCCGTAAACCACGTTTCCTTATCCAACAGTCTCCTTCTGGCTCTCTGTGTTGGCCCTCTGGTCCATTTGTTTCTCCCTCTGTTAATACCATAGTGACGTAACTATTATCTAATTTATAATGTCACTCTTTTTTTTTAAACGCAAAATGTCAAAGTTTTTACTTTTTATTTTTTTTTAGAGACAGAGTCTCATTCTGTCACCCTCAGTAGAGTACAGTGGTATCACAGCTCACAGCAACCTCCATTTTGGGGGCTTAGGTGATCCTCTTGCCTCAGCCTCCCAAGTAGCTGGGACTACAGGCGCCCGCCACAACACCCGGCTATATAATCTCTCTCTATTTCTCAATTCTCATATAAATTTTAGAATCAGCGCATCAAATCCTTCTCCCCCTAAAATCCAGTTGTCATTCTGAAATTGCACTGCATCATTTAATCACCTTGTGGAGAATGGACATCTTAAAATATTGAGTCAGCCTATCATGAACATGGTATAGCTTCTATTTATTTTTTAATTCCTAATGGCTTTTGGAAAAATTATAGCTGTCTCCATAGGAGTTTTGTACATCTTTTGTTAGAGTCCTGGTTCCCCTTCTATATAAATAAATACCATATACTTTTTAACATTAGTTTTGTATCCAAAAACATTGACAAACTTGTATTAAACTGATAACTTGTTTGTATGTGCGGGTGGGGAGGCGGGGCAGAAAGTATATAAAAGATTATGTCTGTGGGTCACAACAGGATTTTTTAAGAACAATAACCTGGAACCACACGAGAGCAAGACCAATAGTTTCCTTTTTGTTGTTGTTGAATAACAACAGTATTTACAGTGAAGAGATTACAAGCTGGTTATCTACTTGCCCCCAAAGATGTAATGATGTGAGGAAAGGATCAGGCCCATGTGACCATGAATTCATCTGTCACAGTCACTGATAAAGACGATCCGAATCAGTAAGCACTTGCTGTATACGGTGCAACGCTTGACATATATTATCACATCTAAGGGTACTGGTAAAGATAGAAGAAAGGAAAAGAAAAATGCTAGAGAAACGGAGTATCTTTTTAAAATGTCCTTGACCTTTCAAATGTCTTTTTCAAAAGAGCTTAGACTCCTTGGGAGATAGACACGATAATATTCGTGCCAGGCGCTGCTGTTTTATAACACAAGTCTGCAACAGAAAACGTTGTGAAGAAAGAAACAATACGCTATTGTGTCTAGCAAAGTTTTGGTCAAAAATCTCAGTTTTGCATGTGTTTGTATTTAGAGAAATAAATCTGTCTTAACAGTTCTTTCATCGGTGGCACAATAACTTAGAAGCTGCCATCTGTGGGTTTCATCATCTAAATACTGGGAAAAAACTGATGGCAATCCTGAGGGGAAAGCCCCGTGCAAGAAAGCAAGCAGACACACAGACTCTAAGGACAAAGTGACAAAAGGACAGGCCAGCTCATTCAATCAGCCAAACCAGTTCGGCATTTTTATTTCTATTAACTAACTATGCTTCTCTTTTTTTCAAAAATGAATCTTTCGGTATCACCCAAAAGATAAATAGCTGATAACTTGAGTCTAGGAAGAGAATCCTCCATGACAATTCTTTTTAAGGAAATGGGTCGTGCAAGTCCCCTGTCTCCCAAAGGGTCTGAGAAGCGTAACAGCCTGTGAGCTCCTGGACCAATTAACCCAAGTCCTGAGGGCAGGATGCAAATGAAGTCAGCAGCAGGGGCCGCCTCTCATCTCTGTCCCCAGTGCCCACCGCCCGCCTGGCACACATTACGCATTCAGATCGCTGCCAAGTCCACGACCGACTCAGAGAACTCACGAGAGCATGTCAACCATCAACCGTGCCAACGTCAAGACTGCCACGCAAGGAGAGAGCACAAAATGCCAGCACATGTGACACAGACAACACTTCAGACACAAGCCCCACTGCCCACTCTCTACAAGTGGGCTGTAGACCCCCAGGGAAAGGACCACAATAGTTTGGGGGCATCAACAGTTCAGAAGAAGGAGCCGATGCAGGAGACACCAGCAATCCACCCTCCACTATTCAGAAGGCCACACCTCCCATGTTTCTCCCACCAGACTGGGCTACAGAAGCAGTGGCCCCTAGGTCTGAAGTTCAAGTCTAAGTCTACAGGCTTTTGAAGTTCCCCTATCATGACTCTCCTTGTCAGCGGCCTGCCGTGAATCACTGAACACAAGGGCGACCAAGAACAGTGACGACATACAGAGTTCAAATGACACGCTAGGAATGCTTCTGAGTACTTTAACAGACATACGTACAAACTCATGAGGATGAAATTCTCTTTCTAAGGAAATCCTAACACTGGCTGAACTGTCACTGTTGCACCCTGCTTGGCGAAACAAACATCTGTCTTTCATCTTTCCACAAATTCCACTCTACTTCCAGACAGAGGCTCCTGAGAAGCCCCAGTAGGAAATCATTCCCTCACTGGAGACTCTACCTGGAAAAGAAATTAAAAAATGAGACAAAGCAGATGTTTAAAAGGTCCTCCAATGTCTCTTAAGAGTGAACGAAAAAAAAAAAAAAAAAAAAGAGTGAACGAGAAGAAATAGCTCTCACCAAGGAAATACAATTGAACAGAAAGCGAGTTACCAAACTTAGAAGCCCCTGGTCTTTTCCTGCTTTGATAGGTGAACCCTGTTACGCTCTTTCCAAGAATGATGCCTGTGCATTTCAGCGCATATATTACATATGAAAGAAACAAGGCTCTCCAAAGACAAATGCAAAGACACGCCCAGTCTGTCTGTCCGCATGGGAATCAGTGGTAATAATGTGCCCCACCTGGTGTATTCCACGCCCCAGTGCAGATGGGATATTTGAAAAATGTTGACAACACTAATCAGTGAGCAAAGGAGCATGAGACAAACGTTGGATCCACAGGCCATTGGTGGCTCCCAGACGATGCACTTTGCCCGTAAAGAGCCACCCTGGAATTCAGAGGTTGGCATCTGAGTCTGCCTCCATGACGTCCGTCAGTACTGAGCTACTGATCCAGTGACCAGGAGCTGCAGCAGTCAGGAGCCGGGGCCCTGTCTGTTTAGGGGGCTCACTCGCCCCTTCCAGGCCCAGTACAAGGGACACCGACATGATTAAAACACACACGCCAGCATGACATTTACACTTGGCAGAAGTGTGGGAACTTCGCTCTTCCTGCCATTCAGAGGAAGGAAAACCCACTAAGTGGTGTGAGCGCTGACAGCAAACCAGCGCACAAACCTCAAAAGCTGGTAATCTGCAGGCCTCATTGACAAGCCCGCATTAAATATACTATGTTTGTAAAATGTCGCGCATTCTCCTGGGTCACTCCTTCCGGGTCCCTAAAGAGACTCCGACAGGCTCCCTGCTCTTCCTACGTGCCTGAATCTCAGAGAAGTTAAGTGACCGGCCTCGGACCACATAGTAAGTCAGCAGAAAAGCTGAGATGAACCTTAGAGCAGCCACGACAGACCCCGCCACACCCGACATCTCAGCCCAGCTGCGTCCTTACAGATTAACTAGCACGGCTTCCCGATTCTGTGGCCGTCTACTCAAGTCCATGTGACGTGCAGGCAGGGGCAAGCAAAATAGCCCACAGGGTTTATTTATCTGGTCCTTCCTTTTCTCTCTCGGTTCCTACTATAACAGGAGGCCTTCACCTCTCAGATAAATACACAGCACCCTCTCCCACCACGCTGTCGGTACCCCAGCCGTGCCACCCTTCCAGAATAACTCAGCAGAAAAAAATTCACCCTTGCTGAGCAAGTCTTTGTTCAGGCATTATCAACACTGCAAGATGCTTTTATTTATTTATTTTGTATTTTTTTTTTTTTTTTGAGACAGAGCCTCAAGCTGTTGCCCTGGATAGAGTGCGGTGGCATCACAGCTCACAGCAACCTCCAATTCCTGGGCTCAAGCGAGTCT